>JAXCGZ010020815.1:67500-105000 GCA_037179515.1 Halocaridina rubra | reverse complement strand
TTGTAGTCTTTACCTTTCACTCTTTTCACACAACAGTATAATAGTAGTTATTAAATTAAATAATTAAAAGAAAATCAGTAAAGAAAGAAGAAACCGAACAAGCCATCAATAAACACATCTTTTATGTACTGTGGACCCGTAGAGAGCGTCATTGACTGGATGGTGGAGGAACAGATTGCTAAGGTTGTGATGTTAATTTTATTTGAAAATTAAATAATTTACTCGTCTTTTCAATGTTGCAAATTATATTTTTTACTTGCAAATTGGAATCCTTCACATCAGTTATTATTAAATTTCCAGTCGATATCAATGCTAGAACAGTCTTTTTCGCCATGGTACTACTCAAAAACGTTCTTTTTTTTATTTTTTTTATTTTTTAAACTGAAAAGCATCTTTCTGCTTTACAGTTTCTGTAAATTTTGATTCTAAATGAATGTCGTTCATAATTTCCAAGAGTCAATTAGGTGTTCTGAATTATGCAGCTCTTCGCTTGTGTATGTTACAATATGATCTCTCTTTGGTTTATAAAGAAGGCCAAATGTGGCCGCCTTTTATAACAGTGTTCATGTTATGTATGTGTTTAGTGCATAATAACTGTAAGAAGCAGGAAGTTATTTCTCTCTTCTTAGAGATCACCTTGTATTAAGAAATATGATGGCAACGGCTTTGGGATCACTACAATATTGTGTATGGTTAAATAAGAAATTAAAGGGGACAGATGTAAATAGCCGATGCTTTGTTTCATTGTGTCTGTGTGAATAGCTGACTTCTCAGGGAGCTTCGTTTCATCTCGTGTTCCTGAGTTGAGGCCAGCAGTGGGTCGAGAAACTGGCGACTGATGTCTTACCCAGTAGTCTCTCTTAATGGTGACAATGAGCGTGCCTGGAGATCGTTTTTCACCAAATTTCGCATTGTATCTAAAAGCAACCGAAAAAGTAGACAAATCGGATGATGTGAAGGTCAGATTAACGCTGACAACTGGTGGAGATGAGTTACTGGATGTCTACAATTCTTTAGATTTTCTTTGAATAGATGCGACAGACCCTTAGCAATTTTGACGTGTACACTGATTCAAGAAAAAATGAATCATATGCACACTACAGATTTAGAAAGTTCATTCAAAGTGCAGGTGAGAGTTTGGAGTCCTACTTTACTAGATTTAAAATTCTAATGAAATTGTGATTATGACAACGAAAAAGACAAAGCTCTCAGAGATCAAATTAATTTTGGATGTAGGAATGATGATTTAAGAAAAAAAAAAGTCTTAGATGCTTAAGAGTTAGACCTGAAGAGAACTTATGACATTTGTACAAATGTTAAGCTTCACAAAAGCAGAAGTACATATATAAAGAAAACAACATTAATGTAATACAAAAAGCTGATTTGCAGGCCTAAAAAACACAGTGTAAACTTGAATATTCGCCACAGTAAAAAAAAAAAAAAGATTCAGTTGTTTGTGCCTCATATAGTGAAGGTAAAAGTTTAAGAAAGTGTAAATTTTGTGACCAAAGTCCTGTCTGGTCAAAAATATTTGCCCTGTATTTCGGAAAGTGTGTAAAATGTGTGTTTTTAAATTATTTTGCTACAGAGTGTCCTATTAAGTCGAATACGATTAATACCAGTCGTAAGCTTAATGAAGTAGAAGTAGTGGAGAATGAGACACATAATCCTGATAATTTAATTGTGAAATGTACCCTGAAAGTAAATTATACTTCCATGCATGATATATTGATATCTGTTAAATTGGAAGTAATGGAACTACAATATAGTAAATTTTCAAGTCGGCAGTGGTGCTAGTATCAATGTTATGCCTGCTGTTAAATATGTACCTAAGCCCATTTTAAGCCATTATGATACTACGCATTAGGCTTCGTCGTCCTCAACAGTGATGTTCATTGGAAAATGTAAAATTGTTATTTATAATTGTAAAAATTATAAAAAATATCTGGTGGAATTTGCTATTATTGAAGAGTATACACCTCATTTAGGTAAAAGAATGTCAGATCAAACTGATCTCATCACAGTGAATTATAAGAATATTTGTATATGACATTTTGTTTTAATATGCTGATTTTTTTTATGAAGAATTAGGTAATCTTCCAGGTAATGTTCATTAAACTATTGACAATTGTTTGCAACCTATTGCAATAACTTCATGCAGACTTCCAGTTAGTCAAAAGACAAAGGTAAAGCAAGTTCTTAAAAGGATGGAAAAGAAAAATATTGTATGTACAGTTGATGACCCAGCAGAGTGGCTTAGCAGAATGGCTATTACAACAAAGAGGAATGAGGATGTAAGAGTGTGTATAGATCCTAAAATGTTAAATGAAACACCGAAGCGAGAGTTTCATCCAATGCCCGTTTTAGATGATGTATTAACTGAACTATCAAATGCCAGAGTTTTTCCTAGCCTAAAGTTTACCTAATTAGCCCGAATTTATGGAAACAATAAGGCTGCTGACACATCAAAATGTTGAGTGGAAATGGACTGATGATAATCATCATAAATTATTTGACAGTATTAAAAGACATTTCTGCAGCACTGGTCTTGCAGTACTATCATGTAAATGATGACATATTCATTCAGTGTGAAGCTTCACTGAAAGATATAGGTGCAGTTTTAATGCAGTCAGGTAAGCCTATTGCATATGCAAGTCGAGCGTGATTGAGACAGAAACTCGGCATGCGCAAACTAAAAAAGAAGCGCTTTCAGTTGTATATGCTGTAGAGAAATTCCATCAATATACTTTTGGTAGGAAAACTATTGCAGAAACTGGTCATTACAAAAACAAAAACAAAAACAAAAACATTTATTTCCATTTTGTACAATGGTTATTCAACATTAATAGTAACTTATAAGTAGACATGTAGTTAAACTAACAAATAAGAGGGTTAGACATATAGTTAAATTAAATGTAGCTTTCATAGAAAATAATAATGCTGTAATAAAAATTTTACAATAATGTTAATAATAAAGTAGTAAGTATGCCACTAGATACAGGATCGTTATTATCGGCATCATTTCCATATTTGTTTCCTTACAATGAGAATAATTAGTTCTTAATGAGCAGCAACTATTTGTCCAAAAGAAAACTATATAGTTTGCCTTTGAAAGCTGTGAAAGAGGATGCATTTTTAAGATGCTCTGGAATATTATTCCAGAGTGTTGGCCCTTTGATAGTGATCATCTTTGAACCTGCTTCTGTGTTTGTTCTGTGAATAAAGAGCTCACTGCTCTGTCTTGTGTTGGTTCCCCTTATATCCCTGACTGTTTTTAAATCAAATAGCCAGCTAGGATAATGATAGTCCAAAATTTTGAATACAAAAACATAAATAGCATAAGCGACCTTATTTTGTGCCCGCAGCCACCCAAGTTTATTGAGAGCTGGTGTGATGTGGTCATATTTTCTTATTCCTCCCAGGGCAACTCGAGCTGCAAAATTAATAAGCTTCTGTATTCTGTTTATCTGAGTCTTAGTGGTAGCTCCCCAAACAGTTGTGCAGTAATTAATGTGACTTAGGGCTAGAGATTCAACAACAGTTATTCGAGTGGTAGTCTCAAAATTGTCTTTTATACGTGATAAGTACATTAATGTTCCTGTAACCTTTTTGCATACTTTATCTATGTGGGAATCAAACAACATGTGGTTATAAAAGTGAATTCCTAGGTTTTTGACTGTTTTGCTAGGTGTGATAATATTGTCGCAAAAATTAATTGTTGTGTTTTCTGGAATTTGTGCTATGTGGAACCTTGAACCAATAAATATGCACTGTGTTTTACTTTCGTTAATTAACAGCCCAATTTCTTGGAAATAGGTTTTAATTTTTGACAGAGTGTTTTCTGCTCTTAAAGTTAGCTCTGGGAGATTATTAATATCACCACTAAGGAGTAGTTGAGTGTCATCTGCATATTGTACGACTAGACAGTCAGAAATGAAAGAAGATAGATCATTTACGTAAATGGAGAAGAGGATAGGACCAAGTACTGATCCCTGTGGAACACCAAATGATACATTTTTTGGCACAGAGATAATGTTGTTAAGACGTATGGACTGTTTACGATTAGATAGATACTCGCTAAACCAGCTTGGATCAATATTTAAGTTAATACATTTGCTTAAAAGAATTTCATGGTTTACACTGTCGAAGGCTTTTGATAAGTCTAATAATACGAGAAGAGATATTTTTTTCATATCTATATTATTATATATACTATTCGTAACTTTAAGCAGTGCAGTTTCCGTCGAAAGTTTCGGTCTGAAACCATGCTGGTTAATACTTATTATTCTATTTGATTCTAAATATGACATAAGTTGGCATGCAACAATTTTTTCTAATATTTTAGAGAAAATGGGTAGGAGGGAAATGGGACGATAGTTTGTCACATCTTCTCTGTCTCCCTTTTTATGCAGAGGTATTACATGTGCTATTTTCCAAGAGTCAGGAAACTTTTTAGTAACAATGGAAGTGTTCATAATAGTTAGAATATAGGATGCAATCACGGGTAGAGCATCTTTGATGAACTGAAATGGTATACCATCTGAACCATAAGAGCCAGAGTTTCTTAGGCTCTTTATGGTAAGAATTAGGGTAGCACAATCGATAGGAATAATCTTGAAGTACTCTCTTGTATTTTCATTGTAAGAATTGTCATTTAAGCAATTACTCATATTCACTGAGTTGATGTTTTCTTGAGTTTTTTCATATGTATTTTTGCCAACGTTAGCAAAATAGTTATTAAAGTTTTCTGCTTTGTCTTTCAACTCCGTAATATTTTCATAACTTTCTGAGGTACTCTTTTCATTTGGTATCATGCTTCTTATCACTTTCCATGTTGCTGCTGTATCATGTCTAGAGTCATTAAATTGTTTTTTGTAAAAGTCTTTTTTACTTACACTGATGAGAGATCTGACACGTTTCTTTTCTGTTTTATAACGTTCTCGGAGAGTCATATCATATCTATTCATTTTTAGCTCTTTTTGTATTTGATTTCTGATTTGCATTGCCTCTTTGATGTCATTAGTTAGCCAGGGGGCTGAGGGGCGGGTTATTTTTCTTGTTACAATGGGTGCACAACTATCTAAGCATTCAAGGAAGACTTTTGTTAGAATCTCAACCTGCAAATCGACGTTTTCTGTGTATTTAATTCTATTAAGTGCATTTGTGTTGTTGATTAATGTTTCACAAAAGATATCAGGGGAGTAATTTTTTAGACACCGGAATGTCTTGAGGAGAGGCTTCCTTTTGGGCTTGTTTATGTTTAGCATAGCAATGTTCAGCTCGTGGTCTGCAATTGGGCAGGGAACTACGTCCCAATAGAGTATACTTTCCACTTTATTTGTTATTATCAGATCTATAAGAGTCCTAGAATTGGGGGTTATGCAGGTCGGTTTTGTCACTATTTGTGTTAACTTCACAGTGTTGATCACCCTTTTCATTTTGTTATCTGCTGAGAGCAAGTCATCATTAAAATCACCAAGTATGTATATGGGTTTATGACACACACAGATATTTCTGAATGTTTCTAGTAGATGATTGAATGAACTGGTAGGTGCTTTAGGGTGACGGTAAACACACCCTACAATGAAAGATGGAAGTTTCTGATACTGCACAGTGATCCATAAATCTTCGAGCTCCTCAGTTTTTTCTAAACCTGTGGCTATTTCTGATGCACTAAGATAATTTCTAACATAAATACAAACCTCACCCCCTCGGCCATAGTCATTGCGAAATATTTTAAACTCTGGGATATTCACATATCTATTTTCATTTGTAGGAGGAAGCCAAGTTTCACTTACACAGAGGATGTCTATGTTGTAGTCTTTTGTTAGCATTATTATTTCTTCAAAATGAGCGAGCAGGGACTGAGCGTTCACATGTACTAATGTTACATTCTTACCATGTTTCATTGGGGTGGTATCCATAGTCATAGTTGTAGTTTCGACTGTGTGATTCTGCTGGGAATTCTTCATTGTAGTGTGTTCTGGGGTTAGCCCATGGATCCTGGTGTCTGTACCTGCTGTTGGATGTGTAACGCTGGTTTGAGTGCGTGCCGTGGTATGATCGGGCCTTCCCAAAGTTTGTATGCCTAGGTGAGTGTCTAGGGTTGTAAGAGCCATCACTCCAGGAGAAGTCTCTTGTGCGTGGACGGCGATATAGGGGATTGTTTCATTAGCTCTTTGCTGTTTATTTTGGTATGACTGTAGTTTGGGATATTTTGTAGAATACCCAGGTTGTGTCCATTGTTTGCCCCCACGAAATGGCTGGACACTTGTGACTGTAGGCCATTGATTCAGTTTGTAAGGCACATATTCAAATCCTTTCGATATCGTTATTGCGAAGGAAACCCAGTTTGGTTTGCGAGAAAGCTCCTTAATCAAGACTTCTTCAGAAGGAATGCCTTGATTTGTCAATGTATTACGTATCTCTCTCTCAAAGGGGTTGCCAGGAATGCGAATATATATTTGAGCTGTAACCCTTGCACTTGCATTATTGGGCAACTGTGGCTGTGGGGGAGAGGACTTCGATGGAATGTTTAGAATGGAGACTGCTGCTATATTGTCTTTTCTGTTTTCTTCATTGTTTTGCAGCCTATTGCTGGGTTGGTTATTTGTGCTGGAAGATGTAATTTGGTTGTCCTGGTTAGTGATAGTTGCTGTGTTGTTAGGAGTAGTGGAGATTGACTCTATATCTTCTTCGCTGTTTTGCAACTCTTTACCAGGTTGGTTGTTTGTGCTGGGAAGAATCTTGTTCTGGTTAGTGCCTGTTGTTGTTAGAGACAGCTTTTAAACCTTTGCATAGAGCAAACTACTAGCTAATACTTTGCCACCTTCATATTTGCTTTATAATGACAAATGTGGAATACACTCAACTCGCTTTTTACGCGTTGTTATAATACACGAAATTGGAATAACACATCTTGAAAATAATAGTAAAAAAAAATCGAACTCCACGAATAACGCACGCGAGAAAAAGCAAAAAGAAAAAAAAAGAATTCTGCGAATAATGCAAGCGAGAAAAAGCAAAAAAAAAAAAAAATCAAATTCCGCGAATATCGCACACGAGAAAAGCAAAAGAAGAAAAGAAAAAAAAAACAGTTTAGTAAATAAGCGTCCGCCTCGAGGCAGTTTCCCACCATGCTGCCATGTGCTGCTGTCTCTCTTCACCCATTATGAACTTCAGCTACAGCTACAAAATGGGATTTTCACCCTCATTGGAGTGATTTTCCATATAAATAAATGCGTAATAAATAAATAAATTGAATAAAGAGAGAGAGAGAGAGAGAGAGAGAGAGAGAGAGAGAGAGAGAGAGAGAGAGAGAGAGAGAGGTCATACTGTCATTAATCATTCTTACATTGGTAAAACAAGGACTTATGTGAAAAAGCCACTCTAGTAAGGGTAAAAATCCTATTAAAAAACTCGCTATGGCTTGGCACTGTGATCACCGCCACCACACACCTGGTGTCCACCATAATTAGTGATAAGTAAATAAATCTGTAGTAAATGAATAAATAGAGAGAGAGAGGAGAGAGAGAGAGAGAGAGAGAGAGAGAGAGAGAGAGAGAGAGAGAGAGAGAGAGAGTCATAAATCATTGTTTTATAAGTATAACAAGGACTTATGTTAAAAGACTCATTTGAAACATCAACTCGTATAATAATTGTCCAGTCCTTAGCTATGAGTTTAATTAATTACTGTCTCAAAGTTTGGGGATGTACAAATAAGACTCAATTACAAAGAATACAAAAGTTACAAAACTTTGCAGCACGAGTGGCTGTTGGCAATGTAAGAAAATACGAGCACATCTCTCCTGTTTTAAAAGATCTAGAATGGATAAAGATTAGAGATAAATATGTTCTTGATATATGTACCTTTGTTTTTAATATACTAAGAAACAATCTTCCTGATTGCTTGTAAAATTTTTCTACAGTAAGCTCAGTTACCGGGTTAACTACCCGTCAAGGGGAAGATTTATTAGTACGAAGGTCTAAAACTGATATTGGCTCAAGAGATATAAACATTCGTGGACCTCATTTATATAATCAGCTTCCCAGAGAACTAAAAAATGCTGGTTCAGTGTATACTTTTAAATATAATCTTAAGAAGTTACTCTTAAAGGAAGATTTTACTTGTAATTTTTAATGGTACACTCATCTTTATGATTTGTTTGTTTTAGTATGTCAATATCGTACACCACAGATGTCTATCTGGAATATATATGTATTTTATTTGAATACCCAATGTACTTTGGAAATAAAGGTTTATTATTATTATTATTATTATGTGACAAAGTCACTCCAATAAGGGTGAAAATCCCAGTCAGAAAGTAGTTAGGGCTTAACACTCTGATCACCGCCACCACACACCTGATGTTCACCGTATATAGAGTGAGTTAAGTTTTTTATTTTCTTTTTATCTGTATATCTTTAATACTGTACTTTTAAATTTTTTGCTTACATTCGTATTTTAGCATGGTTATGTACTTGTAAAATGTGTTTAGCTTTTTTTGTTTGTTAGTGTGTATATGCACACTTTTGGAATGTATCTATGTATATTAACATTATTCCATATGAAATAGACTATTTAAATTACACGCAATTTATATTACACTAGCCATTTGAGAACCTATCCTCGCGTTATTTCAAGAGTTGGGTGTATTTGATCTTGTTAAGTTGGTATATTTCTTACCTGTTAGACCAGAGCATTTAGCCATGATGCAGAAGGACACTGATAGAGTTGATGTTTTGCAGTTATTAAAAACCATGATGGCTGGCCTGATGATATGAGTGAAATTCCTATTGTCCTCAAACCATGTTACTGTATAAGAGACGAATTTTCTGTACAGAATGGACTTATTTTTGAGAATTAAAGAGTAGTTATACCTTTTGAAATTGCTAATTTTACTTTAGGTGCTATTCACTCATTATTCGCACATTGGTGTTGAAAGTTGTTTGAGACAAACAAGAGAATGTGTTCACGGGCCTTGCATAAATTCTGATGTAAATCAATTTATCTCTAAGTGTGAAGTATGTAGCCGATTTCCAGGACGTCAACAAGAGGAAACTCTACACCCTCATGAAGTAGTTGATGGGCCATAGGAAAAAGTAAGGTATTGATTTAGTGACTAAAGAATGATAATTTTAGTAATTTTTGGGAGATGGCTTACTGTGATAAGGAAATTGACAGCACTTTGATTGGTATGGATTGTTTCTGTAGTTGTATCTGATATGGACCTCAGTTTGTCAGTGAGTAATTTAAAGACTTTCTCTAACATATGATTTTGAGCATAATACTAGTAGTCCACATTATCTTAGATCTAATGGAATTGTTGAATCTGCAGTTAAGAATGCAAAAAGGTCAATTGTGAAAGCAGCAGAGAGTGGTACAGACCCATATATAGCTATTTAAGATCACAGAAATACTCCCTTACTAAATTTAGTTTTAAGTCCCGCTCAAGGTTGTACGGCCAGAAGAACTAGAACACTACTGTCAATTGTGTCTTCTTTGTTAATACCCCCAACAATTTGATAGTAAATATGTACAAACAAGAAACTTTTTGAAAAATAGTGGTTGTTAGTGGTATCATGATAAGGGTGCCAAGGACATGGAAGAACTAGTTGAAGGTGATATTGTATACATAAAACTTTCTATTCTTGGCCAAAGAAAATGGAACCATTGTACAGTAGTTGAAAAACCTGAAAATAGATCTCATGTAGTTGACCCTGATGATGGTTTGTTAAGACGGAGTAGAGTACAGTTAAAGAAAACAAATGAGATGGAAGCCCCAGAAAAAAGCAAATCCTGAAATTAATGTAAAATGGGAATCTGATAATATTTTAAATAATGATACCAGTGGACAGAATATTATTGGACCTGTAATTAATGACAATAAAAACCAAATGGATTGTATGAATAAAAATGTTAGAAATACCAGGAATAAAATGTCTATAAGGTTTAAATATTTTATTAATACAAAAGATTAATTACTGTACTGAGTCATTTATATGATTGTGCTTCTTAATAATTTTTATTCTGTTTCTCTCTAAACATGGAAGGATGTTACAGTGTGGTTTCTACATAGTTTATAAAGAACATGAAGAAGCCCAAATATGTCTGCATGGATATGAGAATGTTTATATTATGTAAATGTTCAGTACATAATAAACTGATTGTACAAGTGCGTTACTGGGGAATTCTTTAATGTACACTGGAAAATTGTTCACCAAAAGGAACTTGCTAGCTTCCAAATGATTAGTGAAGTGGAACCTCGTTCTGCACTGCAACAATATTATGTCACAAACCTCCTTTGTAGCTATCCATATTAAATTTTTAGCTCTTTTGCTCAGGAGGTGGTGCAAAAGCATCAATTCATCTCTCAATTTTTGAATTGAAAGTGCAAGTTTTTAAAGAGGTATTAGCCTTGCTGCATCATTATTTCTGAAATGAAACTGAGAAAACTAGATACATGAAGCATTAGTCCGGTGAAAATTTCCAGCTAAGACTCGAATTCAGTATCATTCACATTTCTCAAAATACCAGTGGCAGTAGATAAAGTATATTTTCAATTAGATGCTCCCAGGCTTTTATAACATTCAATTTATGCATCTTTCGTGTACAGCATTGATCGGTCAATTCTTGAAATTCCAAAATGTTGCAGATGGCCTTAGAATTTGATGACCAGCAACAATCTCCAGTGTAGCCCTTCTTTGTGGAAACTTTGAAAAAGTACTGACAATCCTGACAAACTGCCAAAAATCATCAAGTATTAGTATTGTGTGATGTTACCTGTTCAAAAACGAATTCAGTTTCTGTGCATAACAGTGGAAAAGGCGAGTTTTGGTATACTTCTTTATGGTTAGCAAGTCTTTGTTGACACTGTAACGACTGAAGTTACTTCACTACTTCAAACGGAAAGCAAGAGTTATTTTACTTAATATATAAAAGAGGATGTTAACCAATACAAGCAGAATATTGAACTGATTTAATGATCAAATTCAGGGTTATTTATATGTACAGCTATTTCAGTGGGAGGAGTTACAAACACCCCAAGAGTAATTATTGACCCATTAAATACAACTTTAAAATAACTTGATAATTACTAAATGATTACCTATTTACAATAATTACATATTTTGATAAAAAAATATTATTTACAATTTGTACGTTTGTACAATGCTCCCCCCTTGGAAGAGACTAAAGGGCGTCCTGCCCTAGAGAAACGAATAGGAGGAGATACAGTGTCCCAGGAATTCTACTTCTTTGACTCCAAATACACACTTGTCGTGCCTGACGATGAGACCAGCAGAGCGCAGACGTTCAAGAACTTGGTGGAGGTGTTTGGTGTGGCTGTCATGATTAGGAGAGAAAACTAGGATGTCATCCTCATAAGCAATGCTGAAGGGTAGGTCACCCAAAATCCCATCCATCATGCATTGGAAAGTGGCTCTGGCGTTTCTGAGGCCGACCATATACGTTGAACGTATATGTTCCAAAGGGAGTGGTTATGGCTGTCTAGGGAATGTCTTCAGGATTCATAGGGACTTGATAGTAACCTTTGAGCAAGTCCAGTTTGGAAAATATCTTGGGCCCATGTAAGTATGTAGTGACATCATCAATGTTAGGGAGAGGGTAATGATCAGGTTCTGTCATCATATTCAATCGCCTGTAGTCGCCGCAGGGTCGTAGTGTGCCATCCTTTTTTATTACTATGTGCAATAAGGATGCCCATGGGCTGGATGCCTTATGACATAGACCCATTTCTTCCATTTCCTTGAAGACCTTTTTTGTTGTGGTGAGTTTTTCTGGAGACAGCCGACGAAACTGAGAATACTGGGGGACCTGAAGTTCGTATGAAATGGAAAATACCATGACTTGCAGCTGTGCGGGAAGATAGGCGAAGTTCTGGTTTGAAGACTTCAGGATATGTAGACTGCAGGAAGGAGTAATCATCTTAGGCATTAGATATGTGAAGAGCGAGGTCAGCAGGTGCGGTAACAATGGCAGTTGAGGATAAGGTGTTGGTGTCCACGAGGCGACGATTGGCGACATCGACGAGGAGATGGAAATGTGCAAGAAAATCAACTGCAATGAGAGGTAGGGACACATCTGCAATAATATATTTCCACATGAAAGTTCTGTTGGCTAAGGATAGCTGGAGAACTTTGTATCCATAAGTAGTAATGCGAGACCCGTTGGCAGCTACTAATTTGTTGTCAGTACCTGAACTACAACCACTGTTGACTATGGACTTCGGGATGAGAGACCTGCAGGCACCTGTGTCAACCAAGAATTTGATACCTGTAATGGAATCAACTAGGAAGAAAACATTAATTGAGACAGAGGCTGCCACAGGCAGCAATGAATTTAAGCAAGTTTTTTGCCCATATACATAGTTCTTTGCAGCTTTTGGCAGCGTGACCAAAGCGGGTGTGTTAGTAACAGAGTTTGGACATGACATCCAGTCATTTATGAGAATATGAGGTAATTTCTTTAGCTTGAGGTCGTGTGAGGGCATTGCTATAGAATGATGATCAAGAGGTAGATGTGGCAGCAGTGACGGCTTTGTCTGGAGGGCTGGAGTACATGTGATTGATATTGGTAATGTTAGGAGGTAGGCTGGCATATATTGGTGGACGACTAGCTGCATTGTATGCATCGAGAAGACTGTCTGTACGGGCTGCCAGAGCTGCATCATCGAAAGTTGAAAAATCTGTGATTGCAGCATGGACAGATTCAGGAAAACGCTGTAACCAAAGAGCGAGGAGTACATCTATTGTCTGACTGGTCGGGAGGAAGACGGGCAATAGCTCTCATCTCAGCAAGTGAGCCAGAAGGGCGCTGATCACCTAGTGCCTGTTTTGAAAGGTCAAATATAATTTTAACTCTATTCTCTGGAGATGGAGAGAATTTCTTCAAGAGGAAGGTTTTCAAGTCCTGGTATGCGATGGTGTTGTCACCCTGGGATTCCAACCAGTCTGATATCTGGGGAAAGAGTGTGTCAGGAATGGATGATAAAACATGATCTGCTTGTGTTCCGGAATTTGTGATCCTCTTTAAACGAAATTGTATTTCTGCATGTCGGAACCAGATGTGGGCATTGATGGTGGAGAACGTTGGGAGTTTGAAGTTAGCAATAAGGTCTGTTGCCATTGTAGAAGGTTTGATGTCTGTCATGGCGTAGGTGAGAGATAGGGTCACTCTGGGGTCACCAGTGTAATGACTGTAGTACTTCACTACTTCAAACGGAAAGCAAGAGTTATTTTACTTAATATATAAAAGAGGATGTTGACCAATACAAGCAGAATATTGAACTGATTTAATTATCAAATTCAGGGTTATTTATATGTACAGCTATTTCAGTGGGAGGAGTTACAAACAACCCAAGAGTAATTATTGACCCATTAAATACAACTTTAAAATAACTTGATAATTACTAAATTATTACCTATTTACAATAATTACATATTTTGATAAAAAATATTATTTACAATTTGTACGTTTGTACAACACTACTAAGAACAGCCACACCATCTTATATTTGAGCAACGAGCTTAATTGCAGGATCACATTTTATAAACTGGGGCTGTCTCCTGTTCGATTAAGTTAAGAAATACCCCGCATCTCTCAACAAGTTTTCCTCGTAACACATACCTTAAAACAATTACCATCCGTGTTTTATTGTTAGTATCTGTTGTCTCATCACACGTGATTGCCAGATATTCTCCATTCTTGACTTTTTCGAGCATCTTATTTTTGCAGACTTCTAATATAGATTCTAAGTACTTCCTGTATTGATTTTGATGTTCCTTTAAGCACAATGCCATTACTTATATATGGATCTAAGCTGAAATCCAGTCCACAGGTGAAAAAAAAAAAAAACAAAACCTGGATTCTTTAATATCACAGAGTCATTATGTCCTCTAACAGGGAGTTCAAAGTATCCTTAAAATTTTACACAGTTTATGATTTTGGACAACGTCTCTCTGTTTTTTTAATTTCTTGTTTGATTTTTGCAACCAAAAGCTTGTATGCTGAATCAATTTGAGCTACAGTGTACACTTTACCCAGCTTTGCCATGATGTTCCATCATCTAATGTAGTAAATACCTGAAGTCAGTCATATACCTTATGTCCATGCTGGATCCTCACTATACACTAAGCATGGAAAACACAATAAAAGGTTTTGCTTCTCACCAATACAAAGCTATTCACATTTTTTATAAACAACGAAACTGGAATAACGCCCCCCCAAAAAATAATAGTAAAAATTACACGAATAATGCCCGCGCACAAAATTCAAAAAAAAAAATTTCATTTTAGTAAATAAGCAACTTCCTCGGAGGCACTTTCCCACCTTGCTGCCATGTGCATACGTTTACATGTGAATTGATCGAACACCCTGGGTTGGGAGGGGGAGGGGGTGAAAAGGATGATTTTCTGGCAACTTTAACGTGTGCTGGTGCCAGGTGTAAAAGGCAAGGGCTCTATCTAAACTATAAACAGGAAAAAATTGCCCTTTTAGGTAAGTATTCATAGTAAAATAATGTCATATACGACGATGTTTTGATATCCTTTCGTTGTGTTGCATTTTACATCAATTTTACTAAGATAATCAGCGTTTCTGTACGATAACTTTGTCACTAGGGATGGAAGCAAGTGTTGGAAGAGTGGTATGAGGTGTTGTGGTGAACTCATCCGATTCAGTCGCCCTTTAAGGGTACACCCTGAGTTGGGAGGGGAGCAGGGGGTGAAGAGGTGGAATTTCTGTTTTACTCATTTCTGGCAACTTTAACGTGTGCTGGTGCCAGATGTAAGAGGAAAGGGCTCTATCTAAACTATAAACAGGAAAATATTGCCCTTTTATGTAAGTATTCGTAGTAAAATAATGTCATAAATTACGATGTTTTGATATCCTTTCGTTGTGTTGCATTTTACATCAATTTGACTAAGATAATCAGCGTTTCTGTACGATAACTTTGTCACTAGGGATGGAAGCGAGTGTTGGAGAGTGGTACGAGGTGTTATGGTGAGCTCATCTGATCCAGTCATTCAAGTGAAACGTATCTATGCCCATTATTATTGTTTCTTATGGAAAATGACTCATTACATTTCGCGATTTTTACATTACACGTCACTTCTGAGAACCTATCTTCGTGTTATTCCAAGAACTGGGTGTATATTCCTTGCTTCTCCCTTTATTTCTTTGTAGAATGCATAAAACTTGTCTATGTCTTCCTTTTGCTCTTATTTCTGTCTTTTCGTTTTATGTCAGCTGCAAAAAAAAAATATATATATACTTTGTATCTACTTCACGGAGTTTACTCTGCTTTCTATTATCATTGTTTGTCAGAGGGAAATTAATTTTGAAAAGTATTCACAGCAACTTAAGCACCACTAGCAACATGTGACGCCACCCTCATGGAACGTAAACACTAAACACTCTACTGATAGAGTGACTGGACTGCATTGAATGCATCTCAGCATTGCCAGCTGTAGCGCTGATAAATCATATACACTGTCACAGCATGAAACCTTTATTTTTGTCTCTTTTCATGGAAAATTTTCAAAATTCAGTTATAGATAGATTGAAAATAACATTTATTGATGTTTGTTATTACACTTTTGTTAGTTGCTCATTATTCTAGTGTGAGGTTGTTCGAGTCACACACATGGAAGTGAGTGTCTGGGGAAGACTGCAGCTCAAGAACTCTCTTGCGTTAGCTGCCACTGCTGTGTATGCCTCTGAGATATTTTATTCATCCGTCACCATGGCTTTCTTCAAAGCTCTCTACTTTATTCTCCATTAGTCTACTGTCTTGTTCACTTGTACATACATACATATACATGGCCCCATTTCCCCTTGTAAGGCAAGTGACCGAGCCTAGGAACACACATTCACCAAGATCTGCACATACCTCAGCTTCTCCTCTTAGATCCATTGTAGAAGTTATTTATTCATTTATTTGTTTATTTATATATTTATTCCTTCAGTATTGTGACGTAAACGAGCATAGTTTTTGTTAGATATTAGGTATTGCCTATGCTTATGGTTTCTTTAATGAATTTGTTTCAGTATGTATCACCGAGTTTCAGGCCCTATAATATGTCATTATGTTTATAAGATAGAATAATAACCATGAGTGGTGTGGGGGTGGCTTGGTGATGGAAATGAGTGGGGTAGTGTTTGAGAGGTCGTGTGTGAAGGTATGGGCGGAAGTGAGTCCTTAGACTGAGGAGTGGTTTTGAGGTCGTGCTGAATTTTGTCTGCTGCTCTCTTGGTTTTAGTTGCTCCTTTGGCTACTCAGGTCGGTTTTCTGGTTCATAGTGGACTTCTCCTTTGGCTACTCAGGTCGGTTTTCTGGTTCATAGTGGACTTCTTGACACAGTGATATATATCTTATTTTTCTGGACCAGTTCCCAGGTTAAGTAATGAATTTTCTGTCTGTTTTTATTTCACAAGCTGAATTTCATGGTGGTAAAGGATAAATTTTATACTGAGATGATGAAATCATAAGATAAGAAGGCAGATGTTGTTGCATGGTTAAAGAAAGTAGAATTTAGTGGCAAAATTGACAGATATTAAAGATTTGGTTAGCTTTATACCTTTGTTTCTGGAAGGGGGTGCGTTAGCACTGTATCTGGAGATGGGTGAAAGGGATCAATCAGATATTGATAAGGTCAAGAGTAGACTGAAAGAAGCTTTTGTACATGTTATGTCTGATGCTTTTGGAAGGTTTAAAAGGGTACTGTGGCTAAGGGAACAAGTAGATGTATTTGCCAATGAAATAAGGAGGTTAGCTGAATGGACTGGAAAAGGCTTGGAGAGAGCTGTAAATTTAGGGTTTGTGACTGGATTCCCTGACTGAATATCAATGGAATTACAACAGATAAAGAATACGGAGTTGATGGGTATGGACGATTTATTAGCTAGAAATAGTCTTGACAATTGGAGGAAGTAGAGGTAGTGGTGGTAGCTAGTAAAGGACTGACTTCTGTGGAATTTCTGCAAACTCCACGATACCAGCGTGATATGCTGAGTGGTGGAAAGGAAGAGATACGTGGATCCAGGGGCAGATGCGTTATGTGTGAAAATCCACACATGGCAAGAGAGTGTAAGGAGCTAAAACCAGATATAATCTACTACCGGTGTGTAATTCTGGGACATATAGCTAACCGCTGTAATCAGGGAAATGACCAAGAGGGAGGGGGTTATTGTGCCTGTGGTCCCTCGATCTAGTAAGGCACTTCCGAGTATTTTGCCGGTGGTAGAGGGTTTGGTAAGTAAATGAGAGGCTAGAGCATTAGTGGATTCTGGCTGTTTGACCACTGTGATGGCTGCCCGATTAGTTGGAAATTGTCATGAGGGAGAGGGAAGGAGTTTGATGACTGTCGATGGAAGAGAAATTAGGTGTGAGGGTACCTGAGAAGTGGAGTTGATAGTGCAGGTACCTGATTATTAGGGTCCTTGTTCTTAATACAGTTATTGATGGCACTGAGGTAGTACTGGGGAAGGATGTGATCAATCAGTTTGTGAAGTGACATTTTTGTATGGATAAGTGCAGTTTGGTTAGGGTGAAATCTCCTCTAATATTGGGAGGGAGGAGGCTCACTTCACAGTGGCAATGGGAAAATATAGGGGAATTGGTTAGGCAATTGAGGCTGTTGAAACAAAGTTTGCGTAGGTGAAAAAGAGGACAGCCTTCGTAAGTAGGGATACGTAATGAAAGCTCCCCTGTTCACTTACCCGTCCAGAGAGGAAGTTTAGTCACATAAAGTTGTAGCAGAGAAAGGCATTAAGAAAGGGGATATGTCGTTAAAAATTGAGGACAAGGGTTTTGCTGTGGTATTTGATGGTAAGAAGTGAATGGTAGAGTGAAATTTGAAAGAGAAGTTACCATTTCGACAAAAAAGTGAAAGGGTGTATTGATGAAGGATCTGAAAGCCTCGGGGGGAGGAGGTGGAGAGCAGAGTCTTGCAATTTATGACACTAGTTCAGCCGACAAACGATAAAGTTCGACATATGTTGGTTATCCACGAGCTTAATGCATATGTGAGGTGTCATTCCGGTGATGATTTCACTGATGGATATGGCAAAACACTAAGGGTATGGCGGCAGATGAGTAGGGCCTCAGCTCTTAGGGATTTAAGGTGAGCCTATCTTTAAGATCATGTAGCAGAGAAGTTATGGAAGTACCAGCTAATGATATATGGATAGAAAACCTATAGCTTAAGAAGGTTGGGGTTTGCTTGTAATCTGCACCCAGAATTATGACTTTTATCCTCAAGACGGTCTTGAGGAAAGAGAAAGTGATAGAGGAGGCTACAAATTCATATAATGATGATATAGTGGTGGATGAACTGAGGTAACATAATCTGAAGTAGTAGAGCATTTGGCAAGGCTTAGTCCGGTTACTAAGCATCCAGAACCAATGGATGGAGTGACAGTGTTAGGCTTGAAATTGGAGAGAGATGGGAAGGGTAACCTAATTTTCAAAAAAAGTAACGAGATTCCAGAAGGAAGGACAAAATGAATGGGAGAAAGTTTTTCTGTGTGTGTGTGGAAAGTTAGTGGGCCACTATCCTGTTGTGAGATGGTTTGGGGTGGCTTGCAGTTTCGTAAAGAGACAAACAGAAGATATAAGATGGGAGGATGAAGTCAGAGGGGAAGCAGTGATTATTATTCGGGAAGTTGTGGAAAGAGTAAGAAGTGAAGATCCAGTAAGAGGGATCTTTGCTTGAGGTTTATGAGGATATTAATATGGGTACACTCGGTTATATATTCAGTTGTAAACTTCCCTTGGAAGAGAAAGTGTAATATGCTAATTACTGGGGACTTTTATCACAGATTAACACAATAGAATAATCTTGGCCTACACAGTGAGAAGGACCCTTTTAGGGCTAGATTCATGAAATTTGTACAAGTAAATTTCTTGCACCAACATGTTCTGGAATCAAAAAGGGTTAGAGATGAGCTGTCACTGCACGATCTAGAGTATATCATGAAAGATGTTTTACCTGTGAGTAGAAAAACTGAGAAAGGAATAAGGAAGAACTATCCAAAAAAAGATTTACAAGAAAATTAGCATTTATTTTGGAGGTATTGACCGGGGGACCATATATAACAAAAAATCTGTACAAGAGATGTACATCTTTTGTGAGGAATATAAGAGGGTAGTTAGCTGCTGCATACCATCTACCAAAATATAAATTATTGATACCAAAGAGAAATGGTTCTATAATGAGTGTAAGAGGGCAAAGGAGTGGAGAATATGTATAGGAAGGAATATGTATAGGAAGAGAAAATGTACTGTGTGGCAAAACTAGAAAAAGTGAGAAATTATTACCTAAGTCAAATAAAAGAGTCAGAGATGCTTTTTGAGTGAGATGTTAGGAAGGCTAAGGAATATCCCAAACTTTTCCACAACTTTGAGGGTGGGAAATTGAAGGTCAAGGAACATATTTTAGAGTTGAGGAGGGCAGACCAAAGCATAAAATTGAGACAGATGAAGAGATCTGCAAAGAAGTGCACAAGGAGACTCAGTCATTATTTACAGCTGTAAATACTCTATCCCCTCATATTGCAGAGATGAGAAATCGTGTGCTAGTATTAGAGAACATCATCTTTTCAGCTACAGAGGTATGCAGTGTTGATGGTGTTAGATGCTCATTAGGATATTAGGCCTGATAATATGTATCCTTATGCACTTAAAAGCTGCACTGAATCATTATCATTAGTGCTGTGTATTATAATTGAGAAGTCGTTGGAATCTAGGGAGATTCCAAGATAATGGATGTAAGCAAATAAGTTACCTATATTCCAAAATGGAAGGAGAGACATATCTTTATACTACAGGCCTGTTTCGCTGACTAGCATAGTTTGCAAAATTTTACACAAACTACTGAGAAAGCACATTTCCATTCGATGGAACCCTTCAACCTTTTGCATATAAGACAACATGGCTTCTGAGAAGAGATATCTGTGCTCATAAACTTACAAGAGTTTTATGATGATGTAAGCCAAATCTTACAAGAAAGAGAAGTCTCTGGGCAAATTTCATATTCTTAGATTTGCCAAAGGTAATGAATATGGTCTCATATGGTTTATTAAGATGATACAAGTAATGGCACGATTAAGTAAAGATGTCTCGAAGTAACATTGCTTATTCCTTATCAATACCTCTTGAATCTGATATGCACTTCATCGATGGTTTTAATTTTTTTAAGTGTTTAGTATATCCAGACAAAGTCAAAAATTAATCTGGCTTATTATGCATAGATAGGTAATTACGTCATTGCAGAAAATAATTGTAAATCTCAACCGTTTATGCATTCTACAATCCCACTCTTGTATTTCTAAAATGTGCAATCACTATTTTGTATTCTACTTTTGTATTCTTTAACTTTGTTTTCCACTGTGTTCGAGGTTGGTGCTACTTTTCAGATTCCCAAAGTATTTTTATTTACCCAGCAGGTCATACTATGTAACCATTGCTCTGTAAATTTCTTCAATCATTAGGATATATTTTTAGTTTTATCCTTGACAGGAATCTTTTTGAAGAGATCTTCGAGTATTTTACCATATCGTTTGTTCAGAGTTACTGCAGGTTGTCACATTAGATATGTAGTCATCACCTTTTCAGAGACAGCAGACTTGGCCATGCAGTTTCATCTTCGAGAACATGTGTTCGTTTTTGAGCAGAGAACTTGATTTAGTTCTTGTCTTTGCATTGAAAAAAGAAACGGAGGATGGCGCCTAAAGATGATTAGTTCTGTTGTTTATAGAACAGCCTCTTCTTCTCTGTTAAGTCTGAAATACATTTATGGTATGTGGATTATGAGCATTAAGGTTCCCTACTTTAGAATTCCACATATTTGATAAACAGAAAAGAACTTATCTTTAAAACTTTAGGCTACAGGATCCTTCCTCGCATGATGCTGATATTCAGCATAAAAGTAATATTGACACAGTCATATAGATATATTTTTAACATGATACTGCATCCTGCTAAAGACAGCTGGGTTGCCAGTACTGTAAAGAAAAGGGAAGCTAACAGGGCTTCACCATACCCTTACTTTCCTCATTCCTTTTATCAGTCATTCTTTGACAAGAAAAAAAAAATCCAAGGATTGGGATTGCTGGCCTTTAGTGTCCTTACTCATTTAATCAATCACTCCATGTGAAACATAATTTTTTTTTCCTCCAACACCTAAACACCTGGGATAATGCACACCAATTATATGTTACCTATTTAACTAATGAGCAAAAGCATTGAAGAAATATGTTCCTCTACTAAATTCGTAACTTATTGTTATGCTCACTCTAATGCTATAACATGAAATAAATGTCTATAATGTGACCTTACAGGCCTAATTCCATTACTATGTAGTTTGAGCCTTATTAACGGGATCTTAGATATGTTTGTTTCTTTCTGCCATAAACTTATCCATGGTACTAGAATAATAAAGAAATAGAAAGTGCTTTTAGTCAAGTTTGGATAATCTGCATTGTATACCATTTAAACTGAAGTAATTTGGTGAATGTAATTAATACTGGGATTTTTTATGAAGAAGGTAGTAACAGGTTTTTGGCATCAAGTTAAGGAAGGTTGAAATACAGCAGTGGCATAGCTTTTCAAAGTTTTTTTTTAGAGAACTATACTTAAGGCAAATAACATAAGCATAACACCAAATGAATACAGTATATCATATAAAGAAAGAGGTTTTTCCTAAAGCATCCTCACAGTTGGTAATCTTTTGCAAGTTATCTTTATTTCTCATAAAAAAAATGGCATCTCCCTCAATGGTGTGAACATTATGGTCTTGTTACCCCAAAATCTCACTTTTTCTAAAAATAGATAGTATAGCATTAGTGGAGGATATTTCCTACTCACATTTCCTGCTTTAGGATATAAAGCAAGTACAAGGGACAGATGAACAGGGTCTAGGTACTCTGATCCTGGGTGAAGTTTATTTTTCTATAAATCAAGCAGGAGAGAGGTAAATATTTTGTTTCTTACAATTTCGCTCAGAAGTTATGTAACAGCCATTGTACTTGATTTGATGTACTATTTTAGAGCTTACCTTTCAGGAACTGTGTTGTCCCTCTCCAAATCGGCAATAGTATCTGAAAGCACAGCATCTACAGTCTCATCTAGAGGCAATGGAGCTAAACTAGCGATGATGGCTGCCAAACCAAACACAACTGGAATTGTCCATGGATAAGTAGAACCCTGAAAAGTATGCGAATGATTGAAAAGACTTATAGGCTTATATGGGCTTATATGATGATTCAATACTGGACTGTACATAGTACGTGATTCTTATGCTGATTTGTGAAAAATAATCATAATATATGTTAAGCCGTTCAGGAGGATTTTTAAATGTTGTGTTGAAATAGTAACCAAAATCCTTCGCAAGAGGGCACCGTCCTAGCCCTTTGTAGAAAAGGGAGTTTGTGACATTAAACCGATCACACTGAATAAGTACTGAGTACATTTCCTATAACACATTGATTTTTATATATTGGTGAATAATATGACACTAAATTTATTTTTGTAAACTTACTAAGGAACTCATAAGGTAAGGAGACAGCATTGCCCCAGCCCTTGAAGACATCATGGCAGATCCAACTCCACGTGTTCTAACTTCGGTAGGAAAAAGTTCAGATGCATATAGAAACACAATTTGAAAAGCAATTGTAATACTCAATTTTCCAATCATCACTGCTGTTATTGAAAGCCAGTTATAATCTGCAAAGTAATTACGAATTTCATGGTACTCAGTACAATTAAAGATTCAAAATTGTATACATCAAGTAAAATTATTTCATAACACTTGATTTACTACAAATACATAAATTGTTAAGTGCTTGTTCTTGTATTGACTTAATAGTGCTTATTATATATGACAAGCATAAGCTTGACTAGGGGTGAATGCTTTTAATAAGAGAGATGAGCACAACTATGGTTCCCCTGAATGCAGTTTTCTTTTATTGGTTATGGCCATCCCATTCACACTGATATGAGAAGCCAACTTTGACGAATAAGAAAATACTGAACATAATTTAATATTCTGATAGCCAAATGTATATTATTCTGCACATTGCTCACTGATCAGAAGCGTTTCTGAAAAATTGTATTCTTGTGCCATTTACTCTATTGTTTTAAAAGCAAACTGCATTTTTGACATTTATTAAATCTCTAAGAATAATATGTAAACAATTAAATTCCATCAAAATATTTAGAAAAAAAAACTTATTTATATATCTTTAAAGGAAAATGTAAATTTTAGATATTTATAGATAGACATAACACCTGATAGTGGTTTTTGTCTCATTTTCATATTTTGTTTTTTAACGTGTTGTATGAACAGGATTACATATTGTATAGGTACCAGGAGGATATGTTTTTTCATCGTTAATGGTATATTGATAGTTTTCTTTTCACAGTTAGATAGTACTTAGTTTTAATATTACCATGTTGAAACTTTGTCTTTGATAAATTTGATGATGAAATTTTGTCATTGCTTCTTTAGAGAAATAAGAAATCATTAATAGCTAACTAGTCTATTACTTCAAATCAAGCTATAGTAATGGAAATATTAAATAATATATTTTTCCAAGATACCATGAACAGATCGGCATTTTGACGACAGAACATACCCTCAGGTATTAAGGGCTGCAAGAGCAAAGCTACACCAGTGATGAAGTAAAATAGCATCATGGGAAATTTACGGCCATACTTTTTGATAACTGAGATAGTCACTGTGTTGGATGGTATCTCAACAATGCCTGCAATAACCATAAATAGAAATGGATCCACTTTGAAAGAGTCGCTGCTGAGATTTAGGCCGAAAAAGACCATGGCAACAACAAAATAATCTACGTTCATCACAATGGTTATTATCCGTAGCTTTGGTGTTCTGTGTCGAAGAAAAATGAAGTGATGTAACATAATTACACACCTTGTTTGGTAAAGCTTTGAGAAACAAGTATATTATTTGCCTTACAAGTAGTTAATAGAACTGGGATATGCTGGAAATCAAATTCCTATTTCAATACAAATGTCTGAAATTAAAAGATTTTTTTTATTGTCAGTAATTGCTGATAAAGCTAGGATATACTTCAGATTATATTAATATTATTTTGCAAGTTCTTAAAGCCCTCAGGAATATATACTGTTGGTTTCGTTTGGTATCCATGGAAAGTAATTAATAAGTTGATCATTCTGAAACCTATATCCTTTTTAAGAAAGTTAATAATCAGTATGAAGTACCTGTATAGGATGATGGCACTCTGCAACATCTGCTTTATTGTCTTACTAAGGGTAGGAATTTCTTCATTTTTATTATTTGCCCCTAACTGGAAAAAGATATATAAATTACTTCAAAGTTTATTTGACATACTGAAATTCAACATGAAGTCTATTATCTTGAGTCAGTAATGAAACAGACTGAAGTACTAAGTGTGAAGACTGGCATGTATATGATAGAGTGATGTTCTTTATTTTTCAGCCCTTGTGTACATCTATTGGCAATAAATATGTACATAACTTACAATGTTGTAATTCCAAAGACTTTAATTACAATAGGCTTAAATGGTTACTTAAAAGCTATAATTCTCAGTATAGCTTTGGAGTCACAGAACTGCAACTTTATATGCACCATTCCTCTCAGCTAAGTATCTTGTCCTAACATTCAAGAGTTGAAAACTAATGTAAATCAGAATATAACAAGCATGACTATATTTTCTCATAATGCAGTTCAAGTGATTTAATTTTGACTTAGAATAATGACCTTTTAGTTGAACTTTACTATTTGTTAGATTGTCTTTGAAGTTTGATTGCCAAACTTACTCTGACACATGATATGGATTTTATTTGTGCACATTACATTGCTCTAATTGGTCAGGGTATCCATATCTAAGTAATGTAGTTACTATTACTATATCATACATACAGAAATATGATGGTCATTTAATGACTGTAAGAGTTATATATATTTCATATCACAGTTAAATGGAAGCAAACAAATTTGCTTTTTATCGAGTTCTTTCTTGCTTTGATTGTTGTCACCCTGCTGAACTTGCTAGGAAAAACTAAAATACGTAAAAAACACCGGTTGTCATTCAATGATGCATGTTCGCTGTGGATATTGCAGTATTATTGATGTTTGTTACCCTGTTATGTATGTCTTTCATTAAGGTTAGAAGTTTATCTCTTGGTGGCAACTCGGCCTTGTTCAAATATGCAGCTCTCTCCAAGACTCTGATGGCTTCTTCATGTCTCCCAGCAACAATTAACCATCTAGGTGATTCATCAATTATCCTGTTATGACAGAGTATATTTTATTGAGCAGTAGCTTCCCTCTTTTTTATCATATAAACACATTCGAAGCAAAAAAGTTTTATGTGAATAATGAAAGTAATATTTATTATAAAAACTGTTTAACACAGAAATGATATATATATTTAGCCATATATAATAAAAATACAACAGAAAATCAGAAGTCCATAGTATTTACCATAGGGAGATTACAAATAATAAAGATGGCAGAGAAACAGCTAGCTGGAGCCAACGCCAGTCCCTTATGAGGTATGCCCAGGCACCCCATAGTATTGTAGCAATTCCCCATGACAAAAACTGCACAATGCCAACAGCTGTTCTCCTCTTGGGCTCTGTGACCTCCATAGCTTTTGAAGTGTAATGAAAAGATAGTGAAAATATTGCTAAAGTTATTTCCTATTAAAAGATCTCCGTCAACAAACTGACCATTAACAATTACAAATAATATCCAATCCGAATGCCCTACACAAGGAACAAGTGGTAGCAATAATAGTATATTTTTGTAAAGTATTTTCCTGACTTTTATGAGCGTGACACCGGGACAGGTAAGAAAATTGCCCTCATCAATAAAGGGCCGGGCACGAAGAAAACATTAGGACAAAGATAAAGTAAAATGTTAATGACAAAAGAAGATATGACGTAATGATACACAGTAGGAAAAGGATTGACTGAAAGAATAGTCGAAGTACTGAGGACCTAAATATAGGGCAGGATAAGGCCCTGAGATGACAATAGATCCATTTTTTGAAGGAAGATTGGTTATAAGAATTAGGAAAGACAGAAGGAGGAAGAGAGTTTCAGAGTCTGTAGGTAGATGGGAAGATGCAGTCACTGCACCGACCAATCCACGATCTACAAATCTCCACACACTACCTGTGAGATGAGTCCGAGTGGCGAGTGTTATGCGGCCTTTGCAGTGGGGGAGGGATGCAACTTACCAATTCATTAAAGCAGCAATGGAAGTAGTAGCAATAGAAAAGAGGAAGGGATGAAACCTTACGGCGAAGAGAAAGAGAATCCAAATTAAACTATGAGAATGGTCATTAATGAGTCTGACTGCCTTAGATTCAACCCAGTCAGGGAGATAAGTATAAGAAGAAGCAACCCAGATGTGCGAGCAGTAATCTAAGCGGGGAAGAAGACCTTTATAGATTTTAAGTAACTGTAAGGAGTTAAAGTAATGACAAAATCGAAACAGAACCCCCAATAGTTCGGACATATATTTAGAAATTTGGATTATGTGATTCCTTCAAAATAAGTTAGAGGCTATCTGGATTCCTAATATATTAATAGAATTAAAAGTGTAAATTTAGTTAGTTTTGAAAACAATAGCCCTATCAGGAGGAGAAGAGGATAAAGAGGTAGTCAGAAACTGTCTCTTGGAGGCATTAAATTTAACAAATTTTGGGTGCCCCACTCAGATACCCTCTGCAATCGGAGTTGAGAGTAGAAGAAAAAGTGATATATGACTGATTACGAGTAGCAGATGAAAGTTGTAAGGAAAAAGCAGAGGATAAATGAAGGGTAGAATCGTCAGCAAAGGCGTGAAGAAGAGAGGAGGATGGGGACTGAAGATCAGTTGATGAAGAGAAGGAACGGAGTAGGTGTAAGAACAGAGCCCTGCAGAAAACACAACTGGTAACAGGGAATGTGGTAGATGTTGCACCGTCAACAACCACAGATATAAAATTGTCAGAAAGAAAACTGAAAATCAGAGAACATAGAGAAGGGCAAAGCCATAAGAAGAGAGTTTGGAGAACAGAGCCTTGTGCCAAACTCTGTCAAAAGCCTTAGAGATATCAAGGGCGACGACAAAGGATTCCCCATAGTTACTCTGAGAAGATGACCATACATGAGTAAGATATGATAGGAGGTCACCAGATACTGGTTGAGAGAATGAGGCTAAAGATATGGCAAAGCACAGGAGCCAGTTCATCTGCAAAGTCCCTGAGGAACTTGCAGGGATACCATCAGGACCATATGCCTTGTTCATCTTTAGCAAGCGAAGAACCTTATGAATTTTGCGTGAAGAAAGGATATGTGAATGCATAGGGTTAGAGAGGGGTAAAGACTGAGGGACAGGTGCACTGGAATCGCTTACGAAAGAGTCGGCAGAAAAATGAGAGCCAAACAGAGTGGCTTTGCCAGTGGGAGAACAAACTATAGAACCTTCAGAACGAATGAGAGGGGAGAAAGCTTGAGTTACAAAAGCTTTTGTAGAGGTTCTTTGCTAAGGACCAGAAGCATTTATCAGTAGGAGAGAAGTTGGGTGTCATCAAATTTCCTTCTTAAAAAAGGAAGCTATAGACCTTTGATTCTGAGAAGTGCAGCGATTCCTAGCAGAGTGAGTAAAATCAGAAGGATGGGCTTGGTACGACCGTTGTACCTGATATCTGGCCTGAATAGCCTTGGAGAAGGCACGGTTAAACCAAGGTTTAGGGGGAGAATAAGTTTTCATAGAGGAGGGGATGAACACCAAAGGCAGCAATGAGTAGGAGGAATTAATGATAGTGGAGCAAAAATGGAAGAGATTGAGATCACAGAGTGGTCAGATTTACCAAGAGGGGCAAACACAAAATA
This sequence comes from Halocaridina rubra, assembly GCA_037179515.1. Classification (NCBI taxonomy): domain Eukaryota; kingdom Metazoa; phylum Arthropoda; class Malacostraca; order Decapoda; family Atyidae; genus Halocaridina; species Halocaridina rubra. Next base: position 77,083 of record JAXCGZ010020815.1, on the reverse strand, counting down.
TGAGTGGTTTGAAGGATTAAAAGGAAGAAATAGGTCAAGAGTGTTGGTTGCATGTTTAAGGCGATCAGGAAAACAAATAGGATGTTTGCTAATCTGCTCCAGATTGTGAGTAATAGAGAAAGCAAGGGCCTCACTCCCTCCCACAGCAGTGTGAAAAGAATTTAGCCCCTCACTGTGGTGTATATTAGAGTCCCCAATATAGAGAACTTCAGCATGTGGGTGAGAAGATAACAAGGACTCATGGCAAGATGACAGATATTCAAAGAAATGACACAAAGTAAGTGGAGTTTGGAAAGTAGTAGCAGAAGCAAAGGAATATAGTGGTAGTGGAGAGATAGATTTTCAGTCAGAGAATATCTAAATCAGAAGATTCAAGGTCCATGAGTCTTGTAATAGGAGTGTTAGTGTTGTAGTAGTCACATACCCCACCTTTGGAATGGAAACGAGAATACATGTTATAGTGAGAGATTTGAAATGGGTCAGTGCAAGCATGGCTAAACAGCTGGAGTTCAGAGAAAAGGAGGTTAAGGAGGGATGTACCCAAGTGCTGTCCCACAGACAAAGGATTAAAGTACAGACTACGAATGCTAGAAAAGTGAACAGTGAAAGAAGCAAATCTATCAGGAAGTGCAATTTTAAGGGCAGAACCATTACTACCACCAAGGGTGTCTACCTCCACGTCAATAGTAGAGTCAACAAGATTCCCAGAGATTCTTAGCACCCTCTATGCCGGATACTTGGGGCCATAAGGTGTCGACCTTCCATAAATATAGCAAAATTGAATAAAAATAGCATAATTGAAGAAAAATATAGCAAAAATAAAGATATAGGGAGTGTTGTGACTTGTCAAATGTAATGGGATAGTAAGACATGCTTAATGAATACGCCAGAATATTCGGTGTAGATGTAGGCATAAGGAAAGAACCGTGCCTGAAGGAAGACTCAAATTGGAGCTGTCTTGACCAGTCCTAGTAGAATCCATAATACCTTCAGTCGTAGTATTTCAACAGGCGAATTATGCCATGGACAACCTATCAGTTCATTGCAATTAATTACCACATTTGAAAAAATTTTCATGAGGTCTTAGAGTAAAACACACATTCAGTGTTTTTCTTGATAGACAGCAGTTAAAATATGTGGTCATAGTAGCATTATATGCAGTACATTATAGTCAGGGTACCTCAGAATCGTTTCTTTTTTTTTCAGTATGTTGACATCTTGCACCCCATATTAGCATCGTAAAAAAAATAGCTTTCAGTGGACAGCACAGTGTTGTTTGTTTACTTTTCTCTACTTCATATCTGTGAATACATTAGCATACAGAAGGAATGCTGTGCTATTATATAACAGTCTATATTGTCATCAAGATAATTAACTGTGCTTAAATATTACCTAAAATAAATCCTGTTTGGAGCGACGTTGGATGCATCGTCCCTAAGAAAAACCTTGCTACTAAGACTGTTGAAATGGTAGGCAGCCAGGCAGATCCAATAGCAATTATAGAATAGAAAAACGAACTAATCATGATCATTTTTTTCCTACCATATCTGTAAAATGAAAGATTTGTCTCTGATTTTGCTTATACAAATATGTTTATATTCAAGCTATTAATTAGCCTCATATGGTGTTTTGCGATGTTATTCTCATCATATATTAATACTGATAATAGCTGTAGGATGAGTAAGGTTCTACTAGTTCAAGATGTATCTGTATTCAGTGGTATAATGTTGATGACTGGGAACCGATGTTAAATTGATCATCATTTTCATTTTGTTTTGTTGTGAGTCAATTAGCTCTAATGGAAGCTGAATATCGTTCAACAAAGAGGGACAAGACGCATTCAATACATTTAATCATGTGCTTTTGAAGATAGATCACACAGACACTTACTTATCAGCCATATAGCCATTAATGCCAGCACCAACAAATATACCGAACATATAAATACTCTGATATGTGGCACGTAGATATTCCCATTTGCAGACAAGTCCAAACTGTAAACGAAAAATTAATTTTATGAATAAAAGTTTCTTTGAAAAAGCTTTAAAATGGCAATCACAGTAATATTCTTTTTAAATAAAATGCTATTTCATGGATAATTTCATATTATCTGTTATCATTTTTTCTGGCTTTTCTTTAAAAGTTTCAGAAGACTTTCAAATTTTTTCATGATTTCTGGAAATTGCATACTGTACTCTTTTGTAAAATAAAATCTATGGTATTTTAAGTTTTTTAAAGCATTATTGATGATATATTAAGTAAATTGTCTTGACCAGATTTTTAGGGTAATTGATCTATTGCAAAAGAGGGTGGCTTAGCTTGAACCATTTCTTTTTCTTTGAAATGTAAAATATCGATGATTGCATGATTTATAACTTTTTAAATTATTTACAGCAAATAAATTCTTTAAAGCCTCTGACTTTAAGAGCCTTAATAATTGCATAATGTATTCAATCTCAATTGATTTAAGCTGAGTGAAGCTTCATATCAGGAGTCTTACCTTAGTTTATGAGAGTTAATGACTTTTTTTTTTTACTTCTGTGAAAGTGATTTTATACTGAATGTAGTCTAACAGTCATGCTCTGCCTATGTAGGAGTAGCTTGTCCCACACGGGTTTCTTATCATACTGAATAACAGCCAGATTTGATATCTCTTAGTTTTTACCAGTTCATTTGGTTATGTGATTATATCGTTGAAAATGGAGGACGGCTATTGTTGCCACAATTTCCTGAAAGCCAAAATCGATAGTCTTACCTCAGATGTCACAGTTGATGAGAAAGTGGCATTATCAAAATCCCAGTCAAGGCATTCAATCTCCTTTATTTTATCTGTCTCGTTATCTTGCATCATATAAGTACATGAATCTCTGTGAATGAAAAATTGCTTTAGGTTTATGTGGTTTTGTGGAGACAATAGTATTTGTTTATGATTTTGCTTAATTTGGATTTGGTAAAACTGTTTAGCAACACTGTGAACGGGCTGTTGTTTACATTTTTCGGCAAAACGTTTGGGGATGAAGAGCAGTGCTTGTGGGGTTGTCGAGTTGGTTGAGTTGTGTGATGGATTTGCTTTATTGGTTGAGTTGTGAGACGGACTTGCTTTATTATTGAGTTGTGGAGGTTTAGCGGGTGCTCTCAGTGTAAATGTTGATTTCTTTTTGTAGGTGGTAGTTTAGAGAAAGGGGGCAAGAAATCGGGTTTTGAACAGTTATGAGTGGCTTTTTAACTTCCGATACACTAACCTTGGTCTCTTCTACCAGTATATCGTCTATATACAAGTTTGTACTTCCACAGTTTCTCTGCATTGTGGACTTACAAATAAGCAGACTTCAGATCAACTATAGCAGCAGCCCCACTCATCTGCCTCCACTCCCTCAGCGTCTCATTGCAAACATTAGTAGCATCATCTCCAGTGTGAGACATAATGCATTGGTTAACTTCGTGGTAGTCCAGCACTGGACGAACTTTGTTCTTGTTTGGCTGAACCACCACCATCAATGGTAGCACTCCACATTCTACTTCCGTCCCCCATGGCACCAGTATACCTTCATCGATGCACCTCTCCACATCTCTGTCAAATTCTTTCCAAACATGCTCTCTCACTGCACTCTCATAGCAGCCCACATTATTCTTTAATACCAGCTGCCCCTCTTTCAAATACCACTCACCGTTACTAACCCTTCTACCTTCACTGTGCATTTCCCCACCAACTGAGAAGCACACATTATCATGGAACAACCTGAATCGACAAGTGCCCTCACCTTCCTTCCTCCCATGCTAACACTGATCACTGGCAATGAAGATGGAAATGCCTTTAGTTGTCTGAGGGGGTAGCTTCCTGCGCAGCAGCTCCCCCTTGCCCATTTCCCTGCTCACAGTGGCTTGCAATATGACCTCCCTTCCTACACTTGAAGTACATTATGGGTGGTCGTGGCTCCTTGCATTTTCTTGCCATATGAGGCCCACCGCACCTGTAACAGCGACCTTTGAACATCTTATTTTCTCCTCTTCTGCCTCCTTGCTGGCCTTGTGATGGCAAGACCCCCGGCAACTGGGACCTTTGCTGCCGTACCATCAGTGAAGGTCCTCTGGCTGCAACTGCTGCAACTTCTTGACCCCCACCACCTGATGTTAGCACCCTAGCTCTTGCAATTAGATCAGTCATTTCTAATGTTTCAACATCCTTTGTCTGCTGAAGTTCCATGGATATTCGATCTGGGAAACCAGTCACATATGCCAGCTTTGCAGACCGCTCCAGACCCTCTCCCTTCCATCCTGCCATTCCTGATAATCACCTGATCTCATTTGCAAAAACATCCACTTGCTCACCTGTCCAGTGTGTCTTCCTAAGCCTTCCATAGGCCTCTAACGTCCCTTGTTAGAAGGCCAACTTCAATCTGCTCTCGATCTTCTTGGCATCTAGCCGATCATCATCACTCATTTTGAGATACAGAGCCAAAGCATCTTCTTTGAGGTACAAAGGTATAAAATTGGCTAAACCCTTAATTTCCACTAATCTCACCACCAACTCGGCCTTTTTTAGCCAGGCAACCACATCACCTTGATCATCAAATGATTTCATCATTTCACCACAAAATTTGCCTTTTCCACTTATAGTGATTTTTAGACGGCCTAGATAGCTTGTGGTCGAGATAGAAAAAAAATAATATATATCACTTACCTAAACTTAACTCAACCTGCTCGTGTTGGAAGTTAAGTTAAGGTGAGCGATATGATTTTTTCTATCTTGACCACAAGCTATCTAGGCCGTCTAAAGATCACTATGGCTGGAAAAGGAAAAATTTGTGGTGAAATAATGAAATAATTTGATGGCTAAGGTGTGCTGGATAAAAAAGGCCGAGTTGGTGGCGAGATTAGTGGAAATTAAGGATTTAACAAGTTTTATGCTTTTGTACCTGGAAGGAGATGCTTTGGCTCTGTATCTTGAAATGAGTGATGATGATCAGCTAGATGCCAAGAAGATCGAGAGCAGATTGAAGTTGGCCCTCTCACAAGGGATGTTCGAGGCCTATGGAAGGCTTAGGAAGAAAGAGGACTATAACCATATCAATGTGGCAGAGTTGCATGCTGTAATGAAAGGAGTCAATGTGGCTGTGAAGTGGAGACTGCGAAATGTTGAGGTGAAAACGGACCTGGCGACAGTATTTGGTTGGTTGAAGTCAACTGTAACAGCAGAGCACAGGATTCGGATGAAGGGAGCCTCAGAATGATAGTTAAATGCCACCTGGGAACCTTGCAAGAGCTGATAGAGGAGTTTGGGATGGAGTTGTACCTATGTTTTGTGCCGTCGGAGAAGAACAAGGCAGATGTGTTAACTAGGGTGAGGAAGGCCTGGTTAGGAATTCCGGATGATATTTCAGAAGAGGTCAGAGTATGTTGTGCTGGAGTGCCGAGTGTGGAGGACTTACATCAAATGCACCACATGGGAGTCGATAGGACTCTGTTTGTAGCAAGGGTGGTTGATCCAGGAGTCACAAGAAAAAAGATCCGGTAAGAAGTATGGCGATGCAACAAGTGACAGTCAATCGATCCTCCGCCAATTGCTATTTAGGCCGGGGGGCTTAGAGTGGAAGACAACTGGAAGAAATTGGCAGTTGATGTAACACACTACAGGCAAGGTTTGTATTTGTCTATGGTTGCTTGTGGACCAGGCAGAGTGGCCATTTGGAGAGAGCTAAGAGCAGAAAATGAAGAGGAAATTGCGGGAGTGTTGAATTGGTTGTTTTTTGAAAGAGGGCCTGTTGATAGAGTATTGGTAGACAACAGTACAGCTTTTAGATCACAGGCTTTGAAGGAGATACTTGAAAAATGGAATATCAACCGCTGCGTATCGGCCTAGTGGGAATGGATTTGTGGAGCGACATCATCGAACAATCAAGGCCATGGTGGAGAGGGCTCAGGTGTCGCCGTTGGAAGCAGTCTTCTGGTATAATATGTACCCTAGGTCGGGTCAGGATGAAGGAACTGTGCCACAGAAAGCTGTCTTCAAGTATGAGTGGCGACATCCAAGCTAAGTACCAAAGACGGATAAAGGAGACTAAGAGGCAGGTTCCATCAAGATTGGAGAGGAGGTGTGGGTAAATCCTCCAAACTCAAGATGCACATCGCAATGGGGAAGGGGTACTGTGAATTCCCGAAATAATGTCTCAGTAGATGGGATGCCTCGGCATGTTCTGGATATTAGGGGTGTGTTGGACTCGTCTACTGAGGATGAAGGGCCAATGGAAGTACAGGAGAACGAAGTTCCACGGCGGCCGAACCGAGAAAGACGACGACCGATGTGGATGAGTGATTATGTGGAGGGATCGTCGAACGGGGAGGAGTGCTTAGAGATGGGTGGCCATCTCTTGGTGGGGGGAGCTGGTGGCGCTCTTAGTGATCCTAAGATCAAGGGGGTGTGTGGTTTTGTGGAGGCAATAGTTTTCATTTATGATTTTGCATAATTTGGATCTGGTAACACTGTTTAGCAACACTGTGAACGGGATGTTGTTTACATTTTTCGGCAAAACGTTTGGGGATGAAGAGCAGTGCTTGTGGGGTTGTCGATTTGGTTGAGTTGTGTGCTGGATTTGCTTTATTGGTTGAGTTGTGAGATGGAATTGCTTTATTATTGAGTTGTGGAGATTTAGCGGGAGCTCCCAGTGTAGGCGTTGATTTCTCTTTGTAGGTGGTGGTTTAGAGAAAGGGGGCAAGAAATCGGGTTTTGAACAGTTGTGAGTGGACTATTAGCTTCCAACACGTGCAAGTGAAGTTATGTTGAGGTAAGTGATATATATTATTTTTTTCTATCTCGACCACAGTTTAATATGTAGCTCTTACTGGAAATTTATTTTAAAGAAGATAATATTAAAATATTGGATGTTCTTATTCCCTCACAATAAAGTTTATGTAATCCTCTGTCTTTTTGAAAGAAATATAGATATGATATTTACATATGTAAATGAAATTGATTTTAAATGAAATTTTTAATAACATTTTCATGATTTATCATATGAGAAAGAGTAGAGACACATTCATATATAAAGTTTAGAGCATAGCCTTTTTTTTTTTCTCTATCAAACAATCAGTTTTTCTTGCTTCTTGCTTTACTTTTAAACACTTCCTTACTTACTGGATTTCACCTTCTATTCCTTGGCCGGAAGTATAGGTAGTGAAATTGTCGCCTGGAAGAGAAGCCTTATGGGCATTAGTGGGGAGTATAACTGTCGGTTTAAGTGCTAAATCTGCAGACTGACAAGTGTGACCAACTGGAGGTGCGAAGAATGCCCCTCCCAAAGTATGGTAGCAGACACAAGCATACCCTGTAAGAGGAAATTTGTTCTTTTAAGCTAAGGATATTTTTCTCTGTTTGATCCTTGCATATTGGAGAAAAATATCAATTAAATGTATTTGCTAAATAAGATAATCATTTTGGGATGTAAAATTTAGTTTTTGAGCAAAAAGGTCTTATTTGAAGTGTGACTTTCATGAAAAATTTATAATAAAGCTATATTTATTATTATTTTCACATACTATCTTCATGAACTAGGAAAATTTTGCCCAAGCAAGAGTGAATTTTCAGTCATGTCAGAGCAAAAGTTGTCTTTATGATGACACATTTTTTATATAAGATATCTCAGATGTTCAAATATATCTAAATATATAAATTGTTATTTCTAATAGACAGCTGAGAGCAAAGTTCATTTGAGACATTAAAAACAATTTTTAGCATTCATGAAGCAAATTATTTGGATCTAACAGTGCTAACTGGGTGAATGTATCTGAGAGCTACACAGGGCTCATCGCTAGGTATGGAGTAATCAGATATATATTGAACAGATACAGTATTCTAAGCAAATATACTTTGAATGCTTAGTTATATTTTGTAGCTTTTGAAAATAGTACAGTTAAAAAGGTTTTTAAAGTAGAATGTATGTAGGGCTGTCTGCAGTACTTTAGTCAAAGCTAATTTAGGTATTGAGTACTTACAGTACATCATCAGTATATAGTAGAATATGTTCCATTTTCCTGTGCCAAGTTTGGTTAGGATGGCATCAAAGTTATCCTCCATGGCTGTTATGATATTAAGACACCTGTAAATGCAAAATGTATATTTTATTGTGTGTGGTTCTTTGGAAATATTCACTTGAAAAAGAGACTTGTTAGAGATGCATATGTGATTTTATATGAATACCAGAGCATCTAGGCCCAATACAAGAAAGACCAGCTACACTTGTTAATTTTGAGAATAAAAGATATTGCAAAGGAAATATTTAAGGGTCACACGTACGTGACATAGTACATATTAAAACTTCCAGTATTTTCATTATTTTGTTGATAAAAAGAAAATATTTCCTAGCCTAAGAATAATAAAACAGTAAAAAACTAATAAAAACCATAAATTTAAACATGTAACTCACAGTATTGCATCATTAACATACGATACCGGTATCGGCGTTTCGGAAAACGCATAGGGTCGCACCTACGTGAGGTAGTACATATTAAAATTTCCAATATTTTCATTATATATATATATATATATATATATATATATATATATATATATATATATATATATATATATATATATATATATATATATATATATATATATATATATATTAGGTAGGAAAAGTCCCATTTAAGAAGACAACGTAAAAATATTTAATGGGCCTTTTCGTACCATATTAGTGTTTATGGTTATTCATATATATATATATATATATATATATATATATATATATATATATATATATATATATATATATATATATATATATATATATATATGCAGATTTTTTTTCACAGATATTGTTATACATCCTTTAAGTAATATTGTATGATTCTCATGACAGTCAGACAGACAGACTGTGTAACCCAGTACTGAGCTGGAAAGAGCCATTGCAGCAGAATAGCTATTATTATTTAATGATGAGAACATTTTGACTGTAGAAAAATTATTGATTCATAGGAATTTGCATAATGCACCATCTATATATATGCAGATATTATTAATAACTTTCTGCAAATCTATATTATATATTTGCAGTACTCTTGAAATACATAAGTGAAACTCTTGATTATCACAAATTTAATATGATCCCAGACACATGACATAGTTTTTAGAAATGGCTGAGACTTCTCCAGCACAGCAGTATGATAGTCTGCATTATTCCATTACAGAGAGAGAGAGAGAGAGAGAGAGAGAGGAGAGAGAGAGAGAGAGAGAGAGAGAGAGAGAGAGAGAGAGAGGAGAGAGAGAGAGAGAGAGAGAGAGAGTTATTACCATTATATAATGATTTGGACGTAAGTAGGATATAGTTAAATTTACAAGGTCACTGTAATGATCTATCTGTCCTGATTTATCGTTCTCACAATTCTCACGTGTAGCAGTTCTACACGGAGATCCCAAGTTCCCCTCTTTGGTGATTCGCATCGCATCTCTTTTCCAAAAGCTTTTGGGGTTAAAGAAGAGAGTATTGACGTCCTTTGTGTATCAAATTGGCTAAAATATTTCCCGTTTAATGAAGACTATATATTTTTTTATGTTCTACACCTGCTTAAGAACTCTGATTGGTATATG
>JAXCGZ010020815.1:52500-57500 GCA_037179515.1 Halocaridina rubra | reverse complement strand
ATGGAGGTAACAGATCTCTTCTACATACAGTATTTTCGACAAAGGTTACATGCAAACTTGGTGTGCAAGCTTTCGAAGGCCAAGCCTTCATCATTAGACCTTCAAAAACATTCATACCAAGATACAAAAAACTTTTCCCCAAAGTCATTTCTGATCAAGTGACCTGTCACCTCAGTTGGAGAGACAGGGTCTTTCAATTCCAAGGAAATAATTGAAGCATGGTGTCTTGTGACTTAAATAAGTTATTCAGTCATCTGTGCTGCCTAACCCATATTCTATGTATCCGGAGATACTCATTCAACAACAGCAATAACAGCAACACCACAACGAACAACACAGAGAAATAGATTGGATAAATCTTGACCCCACACAGTGGTGAGGACTCATTCGAGGCAAGATTCCTTGATTACGTACAAGGGAATTTCCTACACCAACATGTACTGGAACCAACGAGGGCCAGAGGTTGGGATGAGCTATTGCTGCTAGATCTAGTACTCACAGGTAATCTGTTGGATATTGAAAAAATTGAGTATGAACCACCAGTTGGAAAGAGTGACCACAGTGTGTTGTTGTTGGAGTATATCATCAAAGATGTTTTGCCTGAAGGTAGAGGCACAAAGGACACAAGGAGGAAGTATCCGAAAGGAGATTGCATCAAAATGAAAAAGCTTTTTGCAGTTATTGACTAGAGGACCTTCTTTAACAACAGATCTGTACTAGAAATGTACAACATCTTTTGTGAGGAATATTGGAAGATAGTAGATTGTTGCATACCTTCCACCAAAATTGGAGTTATTCATGCCAGAGAGAAATGGTTCAAAAGTGAGTATAGGAAAGCTAAGGAGTGGAGAGACAAATGCTGGAAAGGTATAGGAGAAGAAAAAGAATAAATGTCTGGCAGACTTACAAAAGAGCAAGAAACGATTACCTAAGTAATAGAAGAGAGGCAGAGATAGACTATGAAAGAGGTGTTTCCTTGATTAGCATAGTTTGCAAAGTTAAGGAGAAACTACTAAGACACCACATCTCTCTTTACTTGTAATCCTTCAATTTTTTGTCAGAGAGACAACATGGCTTCAGAGAAGGTAGATTAACTGTAACAAGCTTATTAGAAATTTATGATGAGGTACACCAAATCTTACAGGAAAGAGAGGGCTGGGCAGATAAGATATTCCTAAACTTCCAGAAAGCATTTGACACGGTCCCACGTGGGAGATATTTTAAGAAGCTGCAATCAATGGCGAGAATAGGTGGAAATGTCTTGAAATAGATAAAAACTTACTTAGAAGGAGGGCAACAGAGAATCAGAGTAAGACACTCCTTGTCTGAATGGGGAAGAGTTATTAGTGGAGTTCACAGGGTTCAGTTTTAGGTCCATTTTGTTCCTTGTATATGTAAATGACCTACCAGAGTCTGTAACTTCATTCATGGATATGTTTGCAGATGATGCAAGATTGTAAAGAAGTATGAGACGAGAAGAATGGTAGAGAACTTCAGGAAGACTTTAATAGTCTGTATGAGTGGTCAGAAAAGTGGCTATGAAATTCAATACTTCAAAATGTAAGGTATTGAGAATGGGTACAAGTGCAAGAAGGCCCAAGCTTGACTACTCTGTGGCAGGAGTAGAGTTTCAAGAGATAGAGAATGAGAGATATCTGAGAGATATCTAACCGATTTGCCTCCAGAAATGCATATAAATAGCATAGTAAGGGCAGCATATGCTTTCTTATCAAATGTAAGGGTAGCCTTCAGGCACATGGACAAGGAAATGTTCAGAAATATTTATGTAACCTTTGTGAGGCCAAAGATCGAATATGCAGCCCCCTTTTGGAATCCACACTTGAAAAGACACGTAGTTAAGCTTGAAAAAGTTCAAAGACATGCCACGTAACTGGTGCCAGAAATACGAAAGCTCAGTTATGATGAGAGGCTGAGGAAATTAGACTTACCTTCACTCGAAGCTAGAGGAATGAGGGGGGATATGGTGACAGTCTTTAAATTCCTTCATGGTTATGATAGAGTGGATAGGGATCGATATTTTGATATGGTTGGCTCTAGAACTAGAGGTCATAGTTTGAAGCTTCGTAAGAAAACTTCTTTGCAGGATGTAAGAAAATACTTTTTTCAGTGTAAGAGTAGTTGATACTTGGAATTGGCTAAGCGAGGAGGTAGTTAATGCTATCTCAATCCATAGTTTTAAGGACAGGTATGATAAGTATCACTAAGTATAAAATTGAACCGATGAGGAGACGGGAAGATACGAGCTTTGGGCTCTTTCCCGTAAACACAATTAGGTAAGTACAATTAGGTAAGTACAAACACACATATTCTCAGAGAGAAAGACACACATTTTCACACTGACAAAAAACACATACATATACAGGTAAGTGTATACATATATATATATATATATATATATATATATATATATATATATATATATATATATATATATATATATATATATATATATATATATATATATATTTGCATATGTTTATTATTATTACTAATATTATTATTATTATTATAGCCCCTACGCGTTCCCTGCGTGACGCAAGAGGCAACTAAAAGTGGACGGGTTGAGGGGACTTAGAATCCCCCACTTGCATTAACTTCCCGCGAGACGTCAAAGAAGAAAGGGAGTAGAGGGGAGAGTGACGTCTCCCCAAACTCTAATTCTTGGGTGTCTAAATTTGCTTGGTTGTAGTACGGTAGAGAGTAATAGATGTGAGATTGGATATATGTTTGGTAGGAGGAGGCTGTATGTATTGGCATTGTGAAGACGAAGATGAAAGGAAAAGGAGAAGTGGCATTTGGTGAGGTGGCAGGTAGGGTGTCTGGGGTTGAAAGGGAGAGATCGAGAGAAAGTGTGGCATTATTGCTGAGTGAATGGATGGTAAATAAGGTAGTGGAATGGAAAAAAGTGTCATCTAGGCTGATGTGGGTGAGGGTTAGGATGGGTAGGGAATGTTGGGCTTTTGTTAGTGCGTATGGGCCAGGATGTGAGAGAAGTGAGGAAGAGCGGGATGAATTCTGGAATGAGTTAACTAGGTGTGTGGATGGTCTGAGTAGAAGGAGCCATGTAGTTGTGTTGGATGACTTGAATGCTACAGTGGGTGATGGAGAGGTAGCAGGTGTTGTAGGAAAGTATGGGGTACCATGTGGGAATGAGAGTGGCGAGAGACTGTTAGATATGTGTGTGGAGCAAGAGTTGGTGATAGGTAACCGCTTTTTTCAAGAAGTAGTTAATAAATAAGTGCACATGGATGAGAGTGGCAAATGGAAGAGTGAAAGAAAGAGCATTGATGGCTTTTGTGTTGGTAGCAAAGAGAATAATTGGTAGAGTGAAAGATGTGCTTGCATTTTGGGGTGTGGCTGCTGGGATGTCTGATCATTTTTTAGTTGAAACAAAAGGGGTAGCAGCAAAAGAGTGGGGAAATAGAGTGGGGGGATGTAGAAGGGAAGTGTGAAGGTGGAAGTGTTGAAAAAGCCAGAGAAGAGACAGGAATATCAGGACAGGTTGAAAATGGCACATGACAGGGTGAAAGAGAGAAAAGTTGGGGAGTTAGATGAGGAATGGGTATTGATGAAAGAATGTTTTGTGGGACATGCAAGTGATGTGTGTGGAAAAAGGTTTGTTGGAGGTGGCATGAGGAGGGGCAGCGAGTGGTGGAATGAAGGGGTGAAAATGAAGGTGGAAGAGAAAAAGAGGGTTTTTGAGGAATGGCTGCAGTGTAACAGTAGGGAGAAGTATGAAAGATATAGGGAGAAAAAATGTGGAAAGCAAGCGGAAGGTAGAGGAAGAGAAGTTGGCAAATGTTAGTTGGGGACAGGATTTTAGTAGGTCTTATGAGAAGAATAAAAGAAAATTCTGGAAAGAAGTGAAGAGAGCAAGGAAGGGTGGATCGAGGATGGAAGAGACAGTGAAAGATGTGAATGGACAGAAATAAAAAGGGAACAATGCAAGGAAAAGATGGGCAGAATATTTTGAGTGGTTGCTGAATGTTGAGAAAGATAGAGAGGCAGCTATAGTGGCAGTGGGGAGTGTTCAAGTGCCAGTAATAGGAGATGAAAATGAGAGAGAGATTACAAGAGAGGAGGTGCAAAGGGCACTGTATGAAGTGAAAGCAGGTAAGTACTTGGAATGGATTGTGTGAGAGCGGAGATATTGAAAGAAGCAGGTGTGACTGCATTGGAATGGTTAGTGAGAGTGTTTATTAATTGCTTTATGTTGTCAATGGTGCCACTGGCATGGGTGATTGCTTATACAGTGCCCCTATACTGGTAAGGGAGATATGTATGAATACAGTAATTTTATGGGTATACGATTGTTGAGTATGGTAGGAAAAGTGTATGGTAGGATACTGATTTCCAGAAACGGGATTATTCGTCCAAAAGTAATCATGCTGTACGAGAAACTGGTCATTCTGCTTTTGAGGAGTACCGAATTCTTCTTGTGTTTACGTTTTTGTCGATGAGGTTGAGCAGCGTGTAAGTGCTGAATACAGATTTATTCTTCATTTGCCTATAGTATTGTCAAAGGTACTATTCATACAACATATGTTACTTGTCGAGTTATTCCTCATGTATGTACTTAGTTGTCAAAGACACAGATCATTCTGAATTTGCAGGATACCGAATTACTCCTCATATGTTTATATTATTGTTAAATATACAATTCATTATGCATTTGCAGACAACCAAGTTATTTATGTGTTTACATTATTTTCAAAAACTTTTCATACAAAATTAATTGAATCCTGTATTATTCTTTTTGTGTTTACTATGTCAAATATGCTGATCATTCTGAATCTGCAGAATGAAGAACTATTCTTTTGTGTGCTTATTTTGTTGTTAAAGTACTTATAATTTTGAATTTACAAAATACGTTACTGTCAAAATGTTCATACTACGTTTGCAAAAAAACCAAATCAATTTTTGAATGTTGCTTGTATTGTCTAAGAGAATGCATATTACCGCATTTGCGTTTTTCGTTG
>JAXCGZ010020815.1:42500-50000 GCA_037179515.1 Halocaridina rubra | reverse complement strand
TGTATAATGACTGTCTTGCATAGACTCGCTCATATACAGTCATACAGTGAACATCAGTATTATCCAAGGTACACAAATTTATCACTTGAAGGTTTCCTTTATTAATCATATATTCAAGGATACGAAAAGTCTGGGTTGCTCTGAAGTGTCTCATTTAAGGAGTCTTACAGCTTCTGATCTAGGCCTTGATGTGTGTTATCCCATAGTCCGAAGTGAATTTCGGAAAGACTCGATCCAGTTTTACGGTATTGCTATAAATACTCGTTTTCCTTCCTGTGGAAAAAAAAATATAAACATTTGCTTTACTTCAGATGTCACTGTTTCTTCTGTCATATAACAAACGCAGGTATTTCTTATGTGTTTTGAATGGATATGACCTCAAAAACTGTTGGGAAATGTTAACCTAATCTAATCGAAAAAAAAAAAACAGTAATTTACGAGTTTTCAGTCATTCATTCAAAAACATCGAAAACCATTGGAAAAATATTGTAATATACTATTCTTTGTAAGGCAGGTTAGTTAGGTTAGGATATTACTGTATATATTTTCTGACGGTATTGAAGGCAATGTACATTCAAAATACTTCACAAACCATAGGAAAAATAAAATGTTTCGCCTCCAAATATAGACGGGAGCAATTATAAAAATTTACGCAAGTGTAAACCAAAGAGTATCTTGGGACACTGAAACCTGACAGCTTTCAAATTTTTTTTGTTAATGTGTATATTCACAGCCTTAACACGTTGATTGAGAATGGTCATTATGGTTTTCCAGTGCTTTGCATTTCAACTGTTCTATAATATTATATACTTTGGAAACTGTTTGTTTCAGTAATATCTTATTTTCTTTTCTCCATCATGATTGGGGAAGAGTATAAATTCTTGATATTGAGTAGGGAAAAAACACAAAAATAGCTGATTTTAGAGGAAATTAAAACATAAAATGTTGAATATGCACCAGATGCCACTGGATATTCATAATGTCAGTTACAAACCGGTTGGGGAAATAAGTTTCTTGGTAATATAGAAATAGAAATCAATGAAAAGAAATATTCAAGACCAATGAAAAGTAGTGGTCCATAATTAACTCATTTCCAAACTGGAGGTGAAGTAACCTAACTAGCTTATATAACACTAATATAAAGACTTTTTTTAGATTTTGACTAGACTCGGGCATGTCCTCCCCTCCAAGCTAACTTAACAATATGGTATACAAAATTTCAATACCCTTATTTTCTAAGGGAAGAGCCTTTAGTATTATACACTCCTAAGAGTGCAAACCGTAATCTAAAGGCACAAAATAATATTTACTTTCACTCACTGGAGTTGATAATCGACATCATAGCTTCCCAGTTGGTTTTGAAATTTTTTTTCAGTGGTTCGACTGGTTTCTTGGGTGGGGGGTTTAAGGGGAATAATCTTTTTGAGTTTTAATTTAGAATTAGGTTTTAGTTTACTTAGAATAGTTCATCATAAATTGGAAGCAAGTTTATATATGACATTATTGTTTTTCACTGGTCAGTTTTTTCAATACAGTATTTGAATTTGAATTTCTTTTAAATATTGTTAGTAACCTATATTTATTTTTATATAGTAACTGACAATTATAAATGACATTATGGTTTTCCAGTGCCATTTCATGTACTATTACCATAATTTACATTACTTTTCCTCAGAAATGGGCCAGTTTCTGTCTTTACTCACTCATGATCATTTCCTAATCCTCTTTCAGCTCCTAATCAATTCCTTTTTTATTTTAAAAGCTTATATTTTTTTTGTTTTATTAATTTTCAAGTGATAGATTCCTTATCTGCTTTCAACTCTAGCGATTGTTATTATTAACTTTGTTGAAACGCATATTTTGGACAAACATAAAATTATTAAACACTTAGAATTTTGGGAGTCATCCTGAAAAGAAGATATCAATAATGTCATGTAATAAAAGTTAAGAAGCTTAAAATTAATATGCTCTCGAGAATGCATCATGGAAGAAGGTAACCAAACTAATAGGCAATAAATCTGGTTTAAGGTACTTCGAAGTATAGACACTTCAGTTGTTTAAATATTATTTTTGAGAACTTAAAATATCCATTCGCAAAAGTCTTAGTGCCAATTCCCTTATGGTGTTAGGTGTTTGGGCTAGTACAGTGGTAACGCGCTGGCTTCGCATTCACGAGGTCGAAGTATCGGTTCCCGTCCAAGACCGAGAGTTTAAGCGGTTTCCTGGCAGGTACTGCTGTGGTTGGACACCACGGGGAGGGGGGGCTTGCCCCGGTTGACTAATACCTATTGTATAATGGAAATTATGGTTTATGACGAGAACACTGGATTCACATGCTCTCTGCCATTACTGATAGAGGATGAACCTCAAGATATTGCAAAAACTAGCGATTACTGAAGGAAATGAATATCAGAACCGTTGAAAAGACCCCAAAATCCACTGCAAAATCAAAATGTCAATTATATACACGTTGGAGGTGTTAAAGTAAATATTTACAAATTTTGTACACGCGTTTACAAGTATTCAGAGTCTACTGATTATTTTGATTTTATCAGGCTTGTAAATTTCATTTTGGTGTAATAGATTTACATAGTTGTTAACAATATATTTTGGGCACCATAATTTATGGAACTGCTGTGGGTTGGAGATATAATCAGTCTCAAACTTCCTATAGATTTGGTGTTAAGCTTTGCAAGTTAACCAATATTCAGTCAATGAACAACACCGATTGAAGAGAATGTGCACATCTGCATCTATCAAGGCTGAGTAAGAATGTAATAAAATTAGAGTTTTTAGTCATTTTTGTTTTTTCCTAGTATATTTGAGTGGTACTTTGGTAACTAATAGAAGCTTTCATTGTTTTTTTAATATTTTTATATGGCGTAATTGAGTACTGAATCAAGCTTGTAAAACAATTTCTGAAAAAAAACTGATTTACAAGTTACAAGCTTTTCTTTTCTTAGGCATCTTTTTGAATAGGAATTTAAAAACTATAGCCTAACCTTTCATTATCAGGCTCATGTCCTTCTAATTCTGCTATTGTATCTGGAAGAACAATATTTGAAGTTTCCCTTAGAGGCAGTGTTATCAGACAGGCTATGAAGGAAGAGAGTCCAAACACAACAGGAGCTATCCAGGTATATGTAGCACCCTGTTAATAGAATATAAAAATTAATACGAAACTGTGCAAAAAATTTCTTGATATATTAATAATTTATAGGTGTCTAAGTGTTTTCGTCCTCATCATATCCCAGGCTCATAAAGATTGTTCAGTCCTAGATCACACCTATTTGTGCTCTCATTGAAACAGCCGACATGACTTGATCAGCCTTATGAAGGATGCCAATGGCTTCTTCATTATTACCTCAAGTGCATCTGACAAGAGAGACTGTGCGAGTCATCTTAGAGTCGAACTTGGAATGCAATAATATATTCTTCAGTTTTCCATGAGTAGTAGACGTCTTTATGAATCTCTTAGGGATATAAGTATTTGATGAGATAAGAGCTAATCGTGGTTGGCAAGTCAACCTTTTGACACATTACTTGAGTAGTAAAAGTGTCTTTAATAACCCGCTCTATTAAATCAATGTTGAAGTATTTTGTTAATCGGTAAATAATGTAATTTCAGATATCATTCATCATTAGTTGATGCTAAAGCTACTATAATGCGTAATTTTATTTAATATGCTTTACTGATAAGTAAGATTTTTTAGTGCCCTGGTAGCTCAGTGGTAGTAGCATGCAAGTTGGGACGTAGCGAACTTGGCTTTTGCGAGTTCGATCTTGCTACTGGACGTCAGGAAGGGTATCCTGCCCTAACCCCCAGCTCCAACCTGTCTGTGTCCACCCCCATTTTAATGGGGCTAACTGTGACACAAAATTTTCACTTGTATGATTGTGTATTTATTTGCTGACCTTTAGAGTTACTTTACTTGACCTTTTTTTTTTATTTCGTTATGAGAGTTAGTCTTCTAACTTCAACTGAGTGTAAAATATTGGGAAATTTTACATTTCATTTAAAATCAGAGAAAGCTCAAGCTGGGAATCTCACCATATTTTAAACTTGGTGCTTATTACTTAAGATGCACATCTACATAGTTATTGTGATATTAATTTCCATAAATTTCATTTTCATAAACTTATTTTTATAAGAAATAAATGCATAATATAAAGTGGCTGTGGTACAAGTTTATCCTATATTCTTCCGGGGCTTTGATGATATACCTTATGTTATATCATTGTCTCAATATTACGCACTTTAGTTTATTATTTATTGAAAATCATCATGTAAACCTATATGAAATATGGTTAGCTTAGGGGACAGTTGATTCCTATGCTATGGTTGCTAAAACAATACTCTGGTGCCAGAATATGTTTAGTGTTTACAATCGGTTTATTACTTGAAAATGTTAAGAATACTGCAGTTCAAATCTCAGTGAAAATCATTATCTCAAGACATATGACTAAAAGCATAAATCCATTGCCATACTTACAATCATACCAACAATATATGGGGCAAGTATGGCACCTCCTCTGGAAACCATTATGGCTGCACCCATACCCCTAGTCCGAACTTCCGTTGGGAAGAGTTCAGTGATGTATAAAAAGAGAATTTGAAAAGATGCGCTGATGCACATCTTCCCGATCATTGCAGAAGTAATCGCCAACCAATTATAATCTGTAAATACACTTTGAAATTTTAATGGTAAGATGTTATTGGTTAGTTTCGCAGAGGCAGAGAACTCGCATTTAGCAGAGTTTTGTGATTTCTTGCATTTTTTGAAGCTTTATGTACTAAATTATTTGGAAAATAATCAGAAAGCAAAATCCTCACGGCCTACTTGAGACGAGCCTTTAGTAATATGAAGTTTATTAAAAGTACACCAGATGATTGTAAAGCATGTGAGAATTTTGATAGGTGATGAGGTATAGTGACAGTTGATGTCTAAAGTTCTGTTTTAATGAA
The DNA here is from genome assembly GCA_037179515.1 of Halocaridina rubra. Lineage (NCBI taxonomy): Eukaryota > Metazoa > Arthropoda > Malacostraca > Decapoda > Atyidae > Halocaridina > Halocaridina rubra. Next base: position 45,034 of record JAXCGZ010020815.1, on the reverse strand, counting down.
TATTTGTATTGATTTTTCTCTGTGATATATAATTAATAGTGATAATATATAATTAAGCAGATTTCTTCTCTTTGAACGGACCTGCAGATAAGAAGGGTTGTATTAGCATAGACGCTGCTGTTATGATGTAAAAGAGTATAGTTGGCATTTTGCGACCAAATTTTGCTACAAATGGTATAAGGACAGTGTTTGCAGGTATTTCAACTACACCTGCAATAACCATGTACACATATGGATCAACGTCGAAAGATCCTCCACTAAGGTTCAAGCCGAAGAAAACCAGAGACACGACAAAGAAGTTCACCATCATAGATATGGTGATCATCCTCAGCCTAGGAGTTCTGTATTGGAAAAAAAAAAGTTATAATTTATGCTCTCTATATATGGTACTTTGTTCAAGATTTTATGAAATCAAGGCCGTGCTTTGCTTTGATAATATCAATAGATTTCAAATGCATCTTGATGGTGTAAGATATAGGTATCTTACTCCTTTTTAACCATTTTTGTAGATAAAATAAAGGAGGAACTATTTTCTAATGCTGGCTTGGAGGAAACGTCTATACTCTTACTTAAATGTATAGTTATATGGTTTTTCAAATGCAATGTTTTCACTACCAGGAATCTTAGTATAATATCTAATGGAATCTCTAGTGCTATTCAAAGTGTATATTTCATAACTAGAAAACCTAGTGAGAAGATAGTTCAGTTTCAAATTGAAGACATTCATACTATGAATACATACTTCTGGACTACTGCTACAGTGTAAGAAGGGGGTATGGTTACCTTGCCAGATAATAGAGAACAGACTTTAATACCGTAATATTGCTAATTAAAAGTATTTGTAATACTGAATAAATGTAACAATAGATTACGTAGCTTAAATACCTGAACAGAATGAGCACTCCATTCAACCCATTCACTATTTGTGTCTGGACAGAATTAGTAGTACGCTCTTCGTTGAACTTGCCCTGTTGGGTAAAAAAAGATGTACAAAGGAATATACGATGATAGTACTCTTTCTATCAAGTATTTATTGAAGAAGAAGAAGAAGTTCTGTATTGCGTAAGATGTACTGTTATGATAGTATATTGTCTGTCATTCTGGTAAAAGTTTCATAATCTCTATGAAAATAAAAACCATCATAATTAAGTTGAATGCCAATAAAATGGATAAAGAAATGATTGAAATAATTGCATAAAATAAATGCGAAGGACAATTATGTTATATATCTACTAATTAAATAATGAAGTTCATATGACTTGAATCAAGTTACCCTCTTATGAATATCCTGCATCAAAATAAGAAGCTTTTCATCTGACGGCAGGTCACTCTTGTTCCATCTCTTGGCTCTCTTAAGGACTTTCAGAGCATCTTTATGGCGTCCACTCACAATTAGCCAGCGAGGTGATTCGTCCATAATCCTGTATATATATATATATATATATATATATATATATATATATATATATATATATATATATATATATATATATATATATATATATATATATATATATATATATATATATATATATATATATATATATATATATATATATATATATATATATTATCAAAATTATAATAATTATTACTACTGTTTTTGGTGATTTACCTCTTCCAATTATTAGCATTGCAGTATAAAATTATTTTTGAATTATACTTCGTTTCTATTTGAGCCTCTTCGTATATCACATTTAAATATTGTTTTAGTAGCTTACCACAGTGATGGTAAAAATAGCAGACAGTGGAGAGAAATGGTCAGTTGAAGGTAACGCCAATCTCTGATCAGATAGGCTAAGCCTCCCCAACACATTGTAGCCACTCCCCAAGAGAAGAATTGGGCTATACCAACAGTTGTTCGGTATTTGGGCTCCGTTATTTCCATACCTAGTGTGTGAGAATTATACAACTGTACTTGCTTTTAAACATATTGGATCACTCCCACCATTTAACCAGTAGATCTCAAATTCACTGCCATCAAGTTCGTTTAGTTTATGTACGTAGATTTAGGACTGAAAAATGCGTGCTACTATTTCTTGCCTTAGCTCGCGGTACAAGTTTTTTTTTTTTTTTTCATATATGTCCGGCTGATTCCATATGCTACTCCCTCATTTGACTGAGGCTAGGAGATGGCATGCACCAGTACACATTTTTTCACATCCATGTCATGACTAGGTGAAATTTCATTTTTTTTTTTAATCCAGATCGTAGGAGGCAAACTATAAGTCGGGCTCCGAGGTGAAGATAGTTCATGGAAGGCTTCAAGCTGGATTTACATACGCACACACGCACACACACTATTGCGCGCGTGCACACACACGCGCGAATACATTGTTTTAACAGAGTTGATTCGATATTTTGATATGGCTGAATCAAGGACTAGAGATCATAGTTTTAAGATTAGTAGGAAAACTTCTATGCTGGATGTAAGGAAATACTTTTTTTTTAGCGTAAGAGTAGTTGATGATTAGAATTCGCTAAGCGAGGAGGAACTTAACGCTAACTGAATTCATAGTTTTAAGGGCAAATAT
>JAXCGZ010020815.1:0-40000 GCA_037179515.1 Halocaridina rubra | reverse complement strand
ATCTTCGCTCAATCCTTGGAGATCCGGCAGATTTTTTAGCCGACAGGTGCATTCCTGTGCCTGTCGGAAGTGCGTCATACGTCCGCGTAAGCATTCCTATGGATCGTAATTGCAATCGTACGGAGTAGTTTGGACGCGTAATTTAGCGTACGACTGATCATACGCAAACGCAAGTCTCATCATAGAAACGGGAAACTTAAATTTTTGACCGTAACGACTGGGCCAACCATGCTCCCGACACTCCCTACCCATCGTAGGGGAACGTACACGTTCGTAGGGGGTTGTTCATTTTCATTATTTTATACTGAGAAGATATTAAGTTTAATATTTTACATTTAATAATGTAATAATGTTTCATTCATAGAATCCTTCAAATGTAAGTTGTATGTACTGGTAAACGCAAATAAAAAGTAATTTGGTATAGCTATATTTGCCCTTACTTTTCCATTTATATAATTGTTTGAATTGATTCTAGTGAACAATAAATATATGGAATATATATATATATATATATATATATATATATATATATATATATATATATATTATATATATATATATATAATATATATATATATATATACCCCCACATACTACTACATACACACCACACCCCCCTATATATATATATATAATATATATATATTATATATATTATTATATATATATATTATAATATAATATTATATATATATATATATATATATAATATATATATTATATATATATGTGGAAAGCATAACCCTGATTTATATATTTGGCACTTCAGCTACTTATATATATAAGTAAATATATGTTGGCCATGTATGTTAATATATTTCATATATTTTGTTTGACACATTTATGGATTTGATTAATTCATATTTTGATATGAGGGAAAAAATAGATGCACTAATATCATGGTAAACAATAAGAAATGCACTAATATCATGCTAAAACAATAAGAAATGCGGCAAGCGGAGCAGGAAAACTGAACGCCCAGGACTGGGTTGTCAGAAATGAGACCACGCATGCGCGCGCTGTCTTTTCGTACTGCGCTGCCAGACGTATAAGCGAATTTTTAAATTTTATCGGTTCCAGACCCGGAGGACTGCGTACGCCGGGTAGGATCGATCCTCTGGATCGTACGCGGGCGTACACCTTCTCCTACGCCCGCGTACTATCAAGAAGATCGATCTTACCCGTCGTACGCAGTCTTCTACGACTGATTTGGTCTTCCGAATCACGGAGATTATTGGGTGCAGCAGCCAATTATCGTAGGCCCTCCACGACGGTTCAGGACCCCCTCGATTTTTTTAAACTACGTAGGACCGTTAGGATTCCGTCGTACGCGGACGAAAAATTACACCCGATTATCGAAATGACGTCATTGCTGCCGGGAGGATTCCGTCTTTAGACGGTTTTAAGAATTGGGTCGGGAGTTTTGGCTATGTGTGACGCCAGCATAACTTATCATAATCTTCCCCTCATTATATGAAGATTAATTTTATGTACATAATAAATACCAGATGATGGTCTTCTTTCTACATATGGCGCAAGCAATTTAATTTATTTTATTTTATTTTATTTTTTTAAGATACTAATGACGCGGTCCAAAGGGATTTCTCGCACCTGCCAGCTCAGTGAACTGTGGTGGACGGTTCTCTTGTTTATCTCTTTCTTTATTTAATTTTCGTGCTTTTCCCTCCAATTCCCTTATATCCTTAATCCCCATCCCCTTTTTCCCCTCCTATCCTATCCCATCCTAAAAAAAAAAAAAAGGGATTTCTCGCACCTGCCAGCTCAGTGAACTGTGGTGGACGGTTGTGAGGGGAGTTACCATGTGATGAAGCGGTGGGGGTAAACCAGCTGCGGCTGTCGGGTCTCATTTTAGAATATCCTTGCCACCTACCTTGTGGGTGACCCGAGCAGGGTGGAAGGGGGAGAGACGTGGCAACCCTTTATCCCCAAGGAGCTGAGAAGAGTGGTTGAGGTGTGTGGAGATCGTGGTGAATGCGCGTTTCTTGGCTCGGCTACCCCCCTTACAAGGGTGAATGAAGCTTATGTATATGTATATGTAAGATACTAATTGCAATTGACTTTCATCACAAAAGGGGCAAAGAAGAGCTTATAGGAGAATGTAAAGTACGAATATCTCATTATTGCAAAATTCCTTTATTTATATACCCCACCAATGAGGCTGTAGCTTGATTAGAGGCCGGCATGTGCAGTGTACAGTCTTGACTTCCTTACATTATCTAAGATGTAGTAAAAGATGAGGCAATTGCGGAGTCGTCCGATTCAAACTGAACATTTTCTTCTGTTAGTTGAAGAGCCTACTACCTCACCTCAGAAGGTAGTGTCGGATTTTCAGGATCGCAGTTAGCACATTTCCCTTTATTGATTTGTGCAAAAAGTTCCATTTGTTATTTGTACAGAGTTAACTACCTAGAAGTGATGGTCAAGGAAATTTCAAATTATCACAATTTCACTCAATACATCTATTATTTAGAAAATCATAGCAGACCAAGGTGGTTAGCCAATGCCAATAGTTGTTTGGTAGTCGGGAGGCGAATAACGCGGGTGCGTTAGGAGGGACATCTGGCCTAAATCCCCCTGCTTCAACATGTTCACTCCCATTCGAATGGGTACTAATTGTGATAAATAGAAAGATGCATTTGGATCAACACACTACCTTACCTCAGATGTAAAAGTTGATGTAAAAGTCGAGTTGTTAAAATCCCATTCGGTGCACTTCTCTTTTAATATTTTGTTCGTATCATTGTCACGCACCAGGTAAGCGCAGGTATACCTGTAAATATGTATAAATAATACTTTTACGGAAACTGAATACTGTTCTTGAGTTCCAGATTGTGGGAGAGAGTTTCTTGTAGAAATATAAAACGAAAAGCAATGAAGTTTTGCTCTTTAAAAGACGGTATTTTATTTCACTGAATGACGTTTAGTTTTTTCTTTGGAAAGCAAATTATTAACTTTGCATAACTATTAACCTTCTCTCACTTTTATTATTTTTTTAACTATATATAATAATGCCTATAGGGCTCTAACGGTCTCTGACATAGGTCCTTTAATGGGTCTACATATCCATTTCCTATAGATATGAGACAATGCTTAGTTAGACCGTACTTACCTGTTACGATGCAGTTGTTCTTATACAAAGATTTGTATTCTGATAAAGGGTAATTTATGTTCGAGTCTCATTTAAAACTTAGCCATATTAACAGTGTTAAAAGGTGACTGTGAGCTTCATTGCACATATAAAGAGTTTTGCATATAAAGTCTACAGCAAACAAGTATTTTGTTAAGCTTACCGTTAAATATTTTTAACTGAATTGTTATAGTTAAGCACGACTTAGAGCAGTTTGGTAGCACATCTGGTAAGTACTCTATATTTCAGATCTCATTTATTATCTCTTTACTGAATGTCTTCAACACCAACTTACTTTTCATTGCTTCTTGTTTCGTTTTCAGGTACGTGTGAAGTAAGATTTTGAGTAGCATGCTCAAACTCCACTGCCGTTTGAGGATCAAGAGCAAACTCAGGAGCATGGCAAGTGAAATCCACCTTTGGGGCGAGGAAAGCTCCTCCTAGAGTATGATAACAGATGCATGCGTACCCTGAGGGGAAAAAAGCGGAAACATTAAGGTAGGAAATGTAATAAGTTTCTCTAACTGGAAAAAGATTGTTTTTTTTTTCTTTTTTTATGATTGTGACACCAAGACGGGCCAAAAAATAAAAATAAAATAAAACAGCCCTCATCGGGCCTGGGCACGAAGAATACATAAAGTAAAGAGAAACAGAGATGGAGAGTGTAATGACTTGTCAGATGTGAAGGGATAATAAAAGATGTGTGCTGAATATCCAAGAATATTCAGTGTAGCTGTAGGCATACAAAAAGAACCGTAACTGAAGGAAGACTTAACATCGAACTGTCCTGGACAGACCTATTTAAGTTCAAAAAACCTTCAGCTGTAGTATCGCAAAGGGCGGCTGTGCCATGAGCCAACCTGTTACATGATATAATATGATATCTTACGTATTTATTGGAAAAAAATGGATGGAACAGAAGTGGGAAATAAAATAATTTTGCTTAAATAAAGAAAATTACTCTACGATTAAGGTAGGTGATGTACTAATCTGTTTAAATTATAAAATTACTTTAAGAATTAGGAAGCAAATGTAATAATTACACTTTGCCTCGGGAAGAAATGATTGGAGATTAAGGGATAAATTTTAATAATTTTGATGAATCATATAACTGGCAGGACTATGATAAGAGATTCAGAAATTCACCAAACCCCAGAAAAAAAAGAGTCAAGATTATGATATAAAAACTGCATAATTATAAGTAACTCCAACTGCATGTTATTTAAGAGATTCTGTAAATTAATAAAAAGAGGAGTACTTAACCTTCCAAGAAGAAATTAAGTAAGAAGTATTTATAAGATTAAGTAAACTCTTTTAAGAGGATTTCATATTGAAGTTGGAACCATAATCAGTTTACCTCTTATTTAAAACAAAACATATTTAAGGTTATATTTTTGTAATAATAGCGAAAATATTCCGTTGGTAGTACCAAGCAAAGCTAAAGGACTTATAGAAAAACGTAAAACTTAGTTACTAACAGATAAAAATAGTTTTGACTTGGCCATTTGAGGTTATTATTTCAGTAATATCTATTTAACTTTTTTCCTAGTTATTGAACTTGAAATAAAATTGTGCACTAAATTGAAATGCGATATATGAGTACTGTACATATAATAATGAGAGATTCCGTAGGGCATTCTTCATACTTCTGTAAAATCTCTCGAAACTGAACAATTTCAGTCCCAGGAATGATCCACAAAATTTAATATTTGCTTTGCTTCTTGTGAATATTGATATTAGCAGTATGGCTTAAACGTCTACAAATGATCAAAAAGTGTTAGTCCAGAGTAATCTTTACAGTTTCAAATTATCTTTTTTTTTTTGTCGCCATACTTAAATTTGGACAGTTTAGTCTTAAATTGAGGAAATTCATAGCTCGAACTTCTTATATTACTTTTTCCATTATAATTACAAGGAAATGGCTTGTCTACAGAAAAGGAACTTCAGACTGAAAGTATATGCCATTAGAATTGTTATACTTTTAATATGATACTTAATATAAAGAAAAGAGTCTTTCAGATTGAAATCTTATGCCATTTTATCTTGATATACCTGCCATTCGGAACGAATTGATCACACACTTGTGGTGTAAATGAGCGTAGTTATCGTTAGATATTTAGTTATCGCCTGTCTTTTTGGATTCTTTTATGGTTTTGTTAGCTGAAATGTGTTTATGAGGAGACGAAAGAAGTTTGGGGACTGTTGATGGAAGAGAAATTATGTGTGAGGGTACCCAATAATGGGAGTTGATGGTACAGGACATCCGATTACGATTTAGAACCCATGTTCTTCATAGAGTTATTGGTGGGACTGATGTAGTACTAGGGATGGATGAGACTGAAGTAACATCGTTTGAAGTAGTAGAGCATTTGGGCAGGTATGGGATGGTTACTAAGCAACCATAACAATTGGATGGAGGGACAGTGTTGGGCCTGAAATTGGAGAGATGGAAAGGGTGAGCTTATTTTCAGAAGAGGTAACAGGATTATAGAATTGAAGTAGAAGATGAATAGGAGAGAGCTTTTCTCTGTGTGTGTGTGAAAAATTAATGAGCCACTCTCCTATTGTGGGATGGCTTCAGGTGGCTCTCAGTTATGCAAAAAGACGAGCAGAAGGTATTAGATAGGGAGATGAAGTCGGAGGGGAAACAGTGATGATAATTCGGGATGTTGTGGTAAAAAGTAAAAAGAGAAGATCCGGTAAAAGTGAGGTGGTATGTACCCAAATCGGAGAGGCGATTTGCATGGAGTGATGTAAGTAGCCCAGCAACAGGCGTGATATTAGAAATGGATGGGTTTGTACTCGAGAATGGAGCATGGCTGAGGAAGAAAGATGACAATAATCACGTTAATTTGTTAGAGCTGGATGCTGTGTGAGAAGGCTGATATATGTTGTGTGGGATCTCCAAGTGTGAGGGAGTTGCATAAAATGCACCACGTGGGGGTTGATAGGACACTGTTTGTAGCTAGAAAGATCGATCCTACAGTGGCGAGGGATGAAGTTTGACAAGTGGTAAGGAATTGCATAGGGTATCAATCAATAGGCCCTGCACCAATATACATAAGACCAGGGAAATTTGAATGGAGAAAGATTAGAGAATATTTGTGATTTATGTAACTCATTATAAGCAAGGGATGTATTTATCAATGGTAGATTATGATTTGCAATGTGGAGAGAATTGAGGATCAAGACTGCGTAGGAGACTGTGACCGTGTTGAGCGAGGTTTTCCAAAGAGGGGTCCAGTCGATGAGGTATTAATGGATAACAGCACTTCTTTCTGGTCACATGCTGTGAAGGACATGTTTGATAGATGAAGTATAAGTCCATACTTCAGAGCAGCTTATCGACCTAGTGGAACTGGAATTGTGGAGATACACCATTGGACCATTAAGGCAATGGCAGAGAGGGTTCTTGTAACACTGCGGGAACAGTATTTTATATAATATAGGACCTAGCTCGAGACAAGATGAGAAAATAGTACCTCATAGAGCAGTTTTTCAGTATGCGTGGTGATATCCAAGTGTAGTGCCTTACAAATGAAAGGCGAGATTGGGTGAAGCCGCTTGATGGGAAGTACACATCTCAGGGGAGAAGATGGATCTGCATTCCCATGATAATATTTCTGTCAATGAATGCTGCTACACAATTTGGATCTGCAGCAGGTGGTGGATAGTGAAAAAAGTGAGATGATGAGGTACCGCTACGACGATCGCAGTGAGATGGACAGGTACCAGGGTGGATGAGAGATTATGACATGGAATATTTTAATGATGAAGATTAGGCTGATTCAGATATCAAGTGTGTGTGTGGTGTAAATTAGCACAGTTATTGTTAGATATTACTTATTGCCTGCGTTTTTGGTGTCCTTTATGTTTTTGTTTTGTATTGTCGAGTTTCAGGCGATATAATCTGTGTGATATGTTTATAAGATTGAATAATGGCCATGAGTGGTGTGGGGGGTGGTATGGTGATGGGAATGGGGGAAGTAGTGCTGATAGATTGTGAGTCAAGTGTTGGTGTGAGAAACAGGCAGAGACAGAGGAATTATTTGGATGTCTGTAATGATTCTTGTCTGTGACTTTACTGGTTTGTGTTAGTTTATATGGTTACTCAGGTCTGTTTTCTTGCTTTGTAGTGGACTCCTTTACTTAGTACTTTGTATCTTTTTTTTGTTTAACCAAAATACTTGTACCATTACTCTCAATGTACTTTGGATAGGAAACTTAGGCTAATGATAAGAATCTTCAAACTGCAAGCTTCTGCAGTAATATCTCAAGGCACTTACAGTAAGGAATTAAATATAAAGAAGAACAAAATATGAACCCTTATCTTGCTATACGCCAACACAATTACTCTAAAGAATGCAGCATTATATTACGAACTCCTTTCTCTCCATATTAGATAATTAGTCTAAACAAAGAAACTTCACCTTACATGCTAGTGCAGCTTTCCCTTACTTACAATAGGACAACATGATATAGTAGACCCAATTCCACTTCCCGGTGCCGAGCATTGTGAGAATGGTGTCGAAATTATTCTCGTCTGCAGCTATTGCTTTCAGTGCTGTGAGCTCTTCTTTTCTCTCTTTCTCCATCTTTCTGTTGTTGCAGGCAGAGATTGTTAAGTACTGTTGGTGTCTTTTGATTTTTGTAGGTTGAGGTTGTTAGATGCTCTCTTGTGCCTTCCGACTATTGCTAGCTGAGATTGCACACTACTTTCACTTGTGGTTGCTACTTCATTCAGCGTCTTCTTCTTCTTCTTTTTTCGACTTTTGTAGGCTTAGGCTGCAAGTTACTATTGTTGTCTTTCAATTTCAGTATATGATTGTTGGCTACTTTCGATGTCTATTATTTTTTTTTTTTCCAAGCTGAGGTTGGGCTACCTTTGGTGTCTTCCGACTTTTTGAAGCAGATGTTAAATTCCCTTGGTGTCTATCAGCTTTAGCTAAATGTGGTTGTTGGTTTCATTCGATGTCTTGATTGTGTTGCAGGTAGAGTATGTAGGCTACATTCGGTGTTTCTTGAGTATTGCAAACTGAAAATATTGGCTACTTTCAGTGTCTTTCAAGTTTTGAAAGCTGAAGGTAAGTTTGTCTTTCTTCTTTTGCTAAATGAGTTGTTGTCTTTTTCAGTGTTTTGCGCTTTTGAAGGCTTAGGTACAGGACAACTTAGGTAGTACCTTCTACTACTGCAAGTTGAAATTGACTTCTTTCGATATACTCAGACTTTTGAAGCTGAAGTTATTGGATACTCTATGTTTCGTCTGTCCTCGGCTAAGTCAGCTGACCATTGTCTGAGCCTTTAGAATTATGCAGACTAAATTTAAGGACTTTTTCTTATGCATTTTTTCTTTTTCTATTCTTATGTCTTTATGTATTTATATGATATTCTTAATTATTTATTTAATTCTTTTATTTATTTAAAAACTTTATGTGATTATAGTTTACTGTCGATTTTTTTTCTATGTATTTATTTATTTGAATCTTTACTTATTGAATTTTTAGTTTATTTATATAATTATTTGTTCATTTATGAATTAAATTTGATATAGTTTTATATTAATTCAAATCTTTACTTATTTATATATTCTATCTATTTAATTTTGGATTTTTTTTAATTTATCAGAACAGTTACGTCATTTTCTTGACACCTGAAAATTTTTTGTCTAAGACTTTTGCTGTTTCCAGCAATGCTCAACCAATGGGGGCTGAATATTTTTTTTTTCCCTTTGAGGGAGGGAAATCGTAATAGATGTGATATGAATTTCACTTTTATTTCTCGTAATCTACAAAAAAAATAATTAATGACAGGTAATTACTTGTTTACTAAGAATAATAAACTTTATTTCTTAAACACTTTTCGGCCTTTTTTTCAGCATCGGCAATGCTAGGTGAAAACTCCCAGATTCATTATTCATTATCACTTCAATTGCTGATATTTCATTTTTTTTAACATTGCGGTAGAAAAACTTTTAATCTATATATGTTTATATTTTTCTGATGGTTACTTATAGTTTGTAGCCTAATTCCACATAAAAAATAATCCAAGATTTTCGACACACAAATTGTGAATATATGTGTTCAGAGTTAAAGAAAAAAGACTTAAAATGTTATGAGAAAGAGATGTTAAATATCACTATTTTTGAAGTCTCAAGATGTGCTTAGTAACGTTAGAAATGCTAAGCACTGAAGAAAATCTTCTACTGTTGATATATAGGTTTTGCAGTAAGTCTGCGATGTTCAATGTCTGTAGGATAAAACGAAATTGTTAATATATTATGTTTATGGGACTGAAGACATTTTACTCAAAATTGTGATCTTAATAAATAAATGGTTTATAGTAAAATCCATTATCATATCTGGCAGAATAACATAATCAGATGAGGCTGATAACTTTGGTTGGAAAAAGATAAAACATATGATATATATATAATTATATATAATTATATATATATATATATATATATATATATATATATATATATATATATATATATATATATATATATATATATGGATCTTATCTGCCTATCCCCTTGCATGTATGCGCAGGAATAGGTTTTATCCTAGAACCTTTGGTTGTATCAAAACTGCTCCTTGGTGAGTTATCCCCCGGACAACTAGTTCGCTCGAAAATAACCCCCCCCCCCTCTGATAACTGCCCCCGAGAACAATTATCCTCGGATAATCCCAAAGACTCTTCGGTAAGGAGAATTGTCCGATTATAAGATTTAGGCTTGGCTAGCTTAAATTAGGGTAACTTAGATTAGGTTAGAATTTGCATTGTATGTGATTTTAATTTCAGATATATAAAGCAAATTATCTTGGATAGTTCTATGGGGGCAGATGTCCTGTGGGGATAGTTGTCCGGAAGCAGTTTTTCAGTGGCAGATGTGGAGGGGGAAATTGTGTCTGAATTGGCTTTGGTTAGTAAACACTATTACCTTTGATATAGCTCATGTTTACTACCTAGAAAGATCCGAATTCTACTATTCAAAGTGGTTTAATACAGCTAATCTTCGGAAGAGGCATTTGAGGATTGGAAGGGAGGAATAGCGGCAGTAGAATTTGACAATGCAACAGTCATATTGACTATATCAATAAAGTGGTGGAATTATTATTAGAGTAGGCCATCTTAACCAGATCAGGTTTTCATAGAGACAAATATAACCCGTTTTACAGCTTTCCCCTAAAACAAAGAGTTTTATAGGATATAGTAAAAAAAAAAAAGGACAATTTAGAATTAGAGAAAGAGGTATCTTGGTTATCAGAGAGAGAATAGAGGAAGATATATCGTGTCCAGAAAGAATGGATTTGTGAAGGTTAATTATAATTTCTGGTACAATACACCTCCCTCCTCAGATATTATGAAATTCACCCTCTCTCTCTCTCTCTCTCTCTCTCTCTCTCTCTCTCTCTCTCTCTCTCTCTCTCTCTCTCTCTCTCTCTCTCTCTCTCTCTCTCTCTCTCTCTCTAAGCATGAATTCTAAGAAGTGAACATCATGGCACTGATATATTATATTTCCTTGAACTCACTTCTGTCGCATGTGTTTAGAAAGCTTCTGATGAGGCATTTGTGCCCTTATCGATCACATGCTTGTAGAGACACTGTTTTCAATTATAATGTCCATCTTCACTATATATATATATATATATATATATATATATATATATATATATATATATATATATATATATATATATATATATATATATCTGTGTGTGTGTGTGTGTGTGTGTGGCTTAATTGTGCTTGTGGTAAAGAGCCCAAAGCTCGTATCTTCCCGTCTCCTGATCGGTTCCATATTCTACTTAGTGATACTTATCATACCTGTACTTAAAACTATGGATTTGAGTTAGCATTAACTACCTCCTCGCTTAGCGAATTCCAATTATCAACTACTCTTACATTAAAAAAGTACTTCCTTACATCCTGCAAAGAAATTTTCTTACGAAGCTTTAAACTTTGACCTCTAGTTCTAGAGCCACCTATATCAAAATATCGATCCCTATCCACTCTATCATAACCATGAAGAAATTTAAAGACTGTCACCATATCCCCCCTCAATCTTCTAGCTTCGAGTGATGGTAAGTCCAATTCCCTCAGCCTCTCATCATAACTGAGATTGCATATTTCTGGCACCAGCTACGTGGCATGTCTTTGAACTTTTTCATGCTTAGCTACGTGCTTTTTCAAGTAATGATTCTAAAAGGGGGCTGCATATTCAAGTTTTGCCCTCACATAGGTTACATTAATATTTATCATTCTCTGTCTCTTGAAGTTGTACTCCTGCCACCGAGTAATCATGCTTGGGCCGTCTTGCACTTGTACCCATTCTCATTACCTTGCATTTTGAAGTATTAAATTTCATTAGCCACTTTTCTGACCATTTATGCAAACTATATAGATCTTCCTGAAGTTCTCTACCATTGTTCTCGTTTCTTACTTTCTTCACATTCTTTGCATCATCTGAAAACATATTCATGAATGAATTTACAGACTCTGGTAGGTCATTTACATATACAAGGAACAAAAGTGGCCCTAAAACTGAACCCTGTAGAACTTCACTACTACCTCTTCTCCATTCAGACACTGTCTTGCTCTAACCCTCTGTTCCCTTCCTTCTAAGTGAGTTTTCATCCATTCCAAGACATAGCCACCTATTCTAGCCATTGCTTGCAGCCTCTTAATAAGTGTCCCATGTGGGACAGTGTCAAATGCTTTCTGTAAGTCTAGGAATATGCAATCTGCCCCACCCTCTCTTTTCTGTAGGATCCGGCTTAGCTCATCATAAAATTCTAATAAGTTTGTTACTGTTGATCTACCTTCTCTGATACCATATTGTCTCACTGACAAAAAGTTGAAGGATTCCAAGTGAAGAGAGATATGTTTCCTTAGTAGTTTCTCCATAACTTTGCAAATTATGCTGGTCAAGGAAACTGGTCTATTGTTTAGAGCTGTATCCTTCCTTCCCTTTTTGAAGATAGATATCACGTTCGCTTGCTTCCAGAATCTTGGAATCTCCCCTGACTCCAGTGACTTTTTGAATATGATACTTGGTGCCAGTGATATTGAGTTTGTGCATTTTTTAAGAACATGAGGGGATATATCATAAGGACCTGTAGCTTTATTAGCATCTAACTCCATCAGCGTTTTGCATACCTCGGTGGTTGAAAGGATGATGTCCTCTAATACCGACCCATGAGCTTCTATCTCTGCAATCTGAGGGAGTGGGATATTTTCTACTGTTGAAACTGAGAGAAACTCCTTGTTCAATTCTTTGCAGATCTCTTCATCCGTCTCAGTGATGCTTCTATCCGCTCTCTTAAGCCTTAAAACCTGCTCTTTTACCTTCAGTTTTCCTTTGATAAAGCTATGGAAAAGCTTGGGATTTTCTTTAGCTTTCCTGGTGATATTCCTTTCATAGTCTCTCTCTGCCTCTCTTCTTTTACTTAGGTAATCATTTCTTGTTCTCTTGTAGGTTTTCCAAGCATTTATGTGTTTTCTCCTCCTATACCATTTGCAGCATTTGTCTCTCCAATCCTTAGCTCTTTTACACTTATTATCAAACCATTTCTCTCTGGCATGAATTACACCTACTTTGGTGACAGGTATGCAGCAATCTGTTATCTTCCCATATTTCTCACAAAAGATGTCATACATTTCTTGTACAGATTTGTTCTAAAATAAGGTCCATTAGTCAATAACTACAAAGAGCTCATTCATTTTGATGTACTCTCCTTTTGGATAGTTCCTCCTCGAGTCCTCAATGCCTCTACTCTCAGGCAGAACATCTTGAATGATATTCTCCATGAGCAACACACAGTGGTCACTCTTTCCAATTGGTGGTTCATACTCAAGTTTTGCAATATCCAACACGTTATCTGTGAATACTAGATCAAGTATTGATGGCTCATCCCCACCCCTGGCCCTTGTTGGTTCCAGTACATGTTTGTGTAGGATATTCCCTTGTACGCAATCTAGGAATCATGCCACAAATGAGTCCTCACCACTGTGTGGGTCAAGATTTATCCAATCTATCTCTTTATGATTTAAATCTCCCATAATCAAATTCCTACATTTTCTCTCCCGTGCCATGTCAACAACTTAGTTTATGACTTCAGTAGTACCTATATGACTTTCCTTATTAACTTTTAGCTTATGTTGGTTCCCTAGTGGGTTATATACAGTCATTATAATGCTCTCTGACCCAGTATTTATGAAAGCAACATGAAATTCCTTGAACTCACTTTTTATAGCCAAGTTTATTTCTTCAACTAGAATCCTTTCACTTATGAGCAGTGCTATCCCTCCATCAGTCCTCTCAGATCTTTTAACCCTTAATATTCTGAAGCCCTTAGGAAAAACTTTGACACTGTTTATGTCCTCACTCAACTTAGTGTCTGTAACTGCTATTATATCTGCCTTACTGCTGAGAATCCAATCTTTTAATTCTACTGTCTTACCAGCTATTCCATCAGCATTTTCTGTATAGCAATCTTAATGAGGCCCCATCTCCTGATCTTTATTCATTATCTTCTTTATCTCTCCTTTGTCTGGAAGAACTCTAAAATGAAAATTTTTCTTCTGTTCTTCATTTCTTTCCTCATTTAACCTCTTGCAACAAGTTTATTATAATTTCCGTCTTTTCCTGTCTTCTGTGCTGTCTAATGAACACTTCTTTGAATTCTTGAAGGTCTTTTAGACTTTTTTTTCCCCTCATCAATATTTCTCTACAGGTGTCCCCTCTCTCAAAGGTTACTTTTGTTGGTCTCTGCTTTCCCTACCTAGAATATTTACCTAGTTGGTGTGTGTGTGTACATATATATATATATATATATATATATATATATATATATATATATATATATATATATATATATATATATATATATATATATATATATATATATATATATATATATATATATATATATATATTTATATATATATATATATATATATATATATATATATATATATATATATATATATATATATATATATATATATATATATATATATATATATATATATTTATATATATATATATATATATATATATATATATATATATATATATATATATATATATATATATATATATATATATATATATATATATATATATATATATATATGTTTATTTATTTATTTGCATTGATTGCTTATTTGTGTGTCTGTGCGGTCTTTAGTAACTCTGAGAATTTGCTGTCTTATTAAGTACGAAAATGAAATTTTATACATTGTTTAGATATTCTATAAAATAAAAATCAAGTTTGATTGGTTAGGAGACAGGGAAGTACGAGCTACTTCTCCTCCTTTCCATTTCTCTTGCATACTCATATTTCTTTGCTAAATATTTTAGAACTTAAATAATACATCACATGAAGTTTTTTGCTGTTTTAATTAAATATGGAGACGGACTATATATGATAGGAGACGAAGAACTTTGAGATGTTCCCTCTCTCGACTACTCCATAAGACAATATCATAGAAAAGTTATATTTTATCTCTTTACTTGGTAGTACGGGATTGCAGGTTTGAAAATTCGTTTAAATTATTCTGTTTCATATTGAAAGCAAGACAAATCTGTTATGCCTAAGAGATGGAGAAACGCGATCATTGGCTTCTCCGGATCACACGATAACACAGAATTCTATCATTCAATATTAACTACGCTATCTTTGGAAGTACGGGGATGAAGCTTCATTTGCGCGCTTGTATGCACACATACATTTATTTATTCTTAAATATTGCCTCTTGTGTGACTACAAGATGGGGAAGTCGGTTAATACTCTTATTTGGATAAGTCTGCGAGTAATCACACATATAGACAAATAAGCAAATAACATACACACTTATACATGCACTCAGACAAGTGGCTAATTGATATCCAATACTTCAAAATGTAAAGAAATAATAGTAGGCAAGATGATAGGAAGGCCAGTGTTTAGGTATTCAATAACTGGAGAGGAACTTCAAGACTCTATGAATTACAAAGATCTAGAGGCAAGTGTATCTGCAGATATGTCTCTGGAAATGTATAACAGTGGAATAGTAATAGCAGCACATGCTCTCCTAGCGAATATATTGGTTATGGCTTACGTGAATGGTGAGCTTGAAGACGCCGTGTCCTTTTTGGAATCTGCACTAGAAAGAAAACGCATAATATTCAGAAAGTTCCGAAACAGGCTTACAAGCTGGGTGACAGAGAAACAAGACCTTACTCATAAGGAAAGGCTGAAAGAGTTTAGCTTTCCAATACTCAAAGCTAGATGAAAGAGGAGATATGGTAACGTTGCTAGAGGTCTCTGCTTGAGGATTTGTAAGACAACTTCTCTGCAGGAAGTAAAGAAGTATTTATTTTTGTTTAGTATAAGAATAGATAATAATTGGAATTTTCTAATTGCAATCATAGTTTGAAGGAAAGTTATCATAAGTGTTAGGGAATAAAAAAAAAAAAAGACACCGACCAGAAGGGGAGGAGTTGTTGTTTTAGATTTTCCCCCCACGGATGGGTGGAACGGGTCATGGAGGACCCATAGGGTGGTCGCCAGCTGTACAGGCCCCAACCCCCCACCACTGTGGTGCCGAGCCACAGCAGTAACCTCCCCAGTAAACAGCTTAAACTCTCTTGCCTTGTCGAGGCGAGATCCCTCGACCTCGCGAATGCGAGGCCAGCGCGTTACCACTATACTAGCCAGGAGGCTCCTGGCGAGGAGTTACGAGCATTGGGTTCATTCCCGATGGCACAGTTTGGTACATACCATTAGGGACATACTAACACGATTAATGATAAGTTTTTTTTTTATTATGTCTGTATATATTCTGAAGGTCAAATAACAGAGATTGGGCTATAGGATAGACAGCTCCTATGCCTGTCCATATGGCCTGTAACTAGGTCGCATAAAAATGTGTTAGCAGGTATTTTTTTTTTTTTTACTTTGGGCACTTGTCAAGTACACATTCACATGAACACTCACCTGCACATACAAGGTGTACTAATTCCAATTTCCAATTCTTTCTTCTTTCCATTGTTCTAGTTTGTTTATTTGTATGTGCATGAATTTCATTATCTATCTATCTATCTCGGTTTCTCTATCTGTCTGTCTATCCATCTTTATTTATTTATTTATTTATTTATTTATCTATCTAATCCATCTGATCTATCTATCTATCTATCTATCTATCTATCTATCTATCTATCTATATATATATATATATATATATATATATATATATATATATATATATATATATATATATATATGTGTGTGTGTGTGTGTGTGTGTGTGTGTGTATGTGTGTGTGTGTGTGTGTGTGTGTGTGTGTGTGTGTGTGTGTGTGTGTATTTACTTACCTGTTTATTTTTATTTACCTATACATTCATGTATTTATAACAAAATAAGGTAATCTTAAAAATCGTGTATGCTTATTCTTGTGTATATATATGTCCGTACCCTCATCTAATGTTATTTACTTGCTATATATGCTAGCAACGAATAAGCTTGAAGAAATTCTTATTGGACTGTCTGCCTTAATGCTGCAATATTCGAAACGAAGCATTAATAAGTTAGCAAAAGACATTTCAGAATGTTTCTCTGAGGATTAGTGAAGGGATACTACTTACAGTAGGTTAGAACACAATGCATAGAGCAGTATTAACAATGATCCTACCTCCAAGGTGTCCACAAGGGAACTGGCAGCGCAGTTACTTTCGTCTCCGCAAGTGAGAGTTCCAGAATGCTGAATTCCTGGGAGTGTGATTGCTCTCCTTCACTTCTTGGTGACGTCACGTTAATTGCTTTTAGTACAACTTAGATATATTGTTCATATGTTTTTTTTTTCCACTACGGTTTTCTTCTTTTCTCAAATTTGGCTGATTATTAACTTTTCCTAGCTTCACAAGGACTTTTTTTTGACATTTGTGATACATTGATTCAATGATGCTGTTGGACTAAGGAATGATTGTTAATGGATTTTAAGCATTCAGTGATTAACGTGTCAAAATAAACACCGTTGCTCAAAAGAGTAAAGCACAAAAACTAGATTCCACAATTTTATCAGAAATATTTGTATATTTGACCCATTTTGCTTATCAGTATCCCAGCTTATTTCAAACCGGTTTTCCACAATTGACCTCACACGTCTGTTATTGTTGTTGAGATGACAGCTGCTATCACATACGGACAATATCCTCACTGAATCTTCATGTTGTTCCACCGATTTTGGGGAATCTCAATCGGTGAATATTGGTGGAAACCATTAAGAGGACAAGTAGTAAATTAAATTCTTTAAATACACACACATGCACACACACACCAGTTTCCTTGACTAGCATAGTTTGCAAAGTTAAGGAGAAACTACTAAGGAAACATATCTCTCTTCACTTGGAATCCTTCAACTTTTTGTCAGTGAGGCAACATGGCTTCAGAGAAGGTAGATCAACAGTAACAAACTTATTAGAATTTTATGATGAGGTAAGCCAAATCTTACAGGAAAGAGAGGGCTGGGCAGATTGCATATTCCTAGACTTCCAGAAAGCGTTTGACACTGTTCCACATGGGAGACTTATTAGGAAGCTGCAATCAATGGCTAGAATAGGTGGAAATGTTTTGGAATGGATAAAAACTTACTTAGAAGGAAGGGAACAGAGGGTTAGAGTAAGACACCCAGTGTCTGAATGGAGAAGAGTTAGTAGTGGAGTTCCACAGGGTTCAGTTTTAGGGCCACTTTTGTTCCTTGTATATGTAAATGACCTACCAGAGTCTGTAAATTCATTCATGAATATGTTTGCAGATGATGCAAAGATTGTGAAGAATGTAAAAAACGAGAACAATGGTAGAGAACTTCAGGAGGATCTAAATAATCTGCATGAGTGGTCAGAAAAGTGGCTAATGAAATTCAATACTTCAAAATGTAAGGTAATGAGAATGGGTACAAGTGCAAGAAGGCCCAAGCTTGACTACTCGGTGGCTGGAGTACAACTTCAAGAGACAGAAAATGAGAGAGATCTAGGAGTAAACATACTGGCAGATTTGTCTCCAGAAATACATATAAATGGCATAGTAAGGGCAGCATATTCATTCTTATCAAATGTAAGGGTAGCCTTCAGGCACATGGACAAGGAAATGTTCAGAAATATTTATGTAACCTATGTGAGGCCAAAACTCGAATATGCAGCCCCCTTTTGGAATCCGCACTTGAAAAAGCACATAGCTAAGCTTGAAAAAGTTCAAAGACATGCCACGAAACTGGTGCCAGAAATACGCAATCTCAGTTATGATGAGAGGCTGAGGAAATTAGACTTACCATCACTCGAAGCTAGAAGAGTGAGGGGGGGATATGGTGACAGTCTTTAAATTCCTTCATGGTTATGATAGAGTGGATAGGGATCGATATTTTGATATGGCTGGCTCTAGAACTAGAGGTCATAGTTTGAAGCTTCGTAAGAAAACTTCTTTGCAGGATGTAAGGAAATACTTTTTCAGTGTAAGAGTAGTTGATAATTGGAATTGGCTAAGCGAGGAGGTAGTTAATGGTATCTCAATCCATAGTTTTAAGGACAGGTATGATAAGTATCACTAAGTATAAAATGGAACCGATCAGGAGACGGGAAGATACTAGCTTTGGGCTCTTTCCCGTAAACACAATTAGGTAATCATAATTAGGTAATCACACACTGAGTAAAAAATGGAACCGACCAGGATGCGGGAAGTTACGAGCATAGGGTTCTTTCCAGTAAGCACAATTATGTTTTCACTTCCTGGTTTTGACAGAGTGAACAGAGAGCGATAATTTGACATGGGTGGTTCTAGAACATCCTCAAGATGTGAGGAGGTTTATTTTTTTTTTTTTACTGTAAGAGTAGTAGATGAATGGCATTCGCTAAGCGAGGAGGTAGTTAATGCTAACTGCATTCATTGTTTTAAAGACAAATGTAATGAGCATCATTGATTACAAAATGGAACCGATCAGTAAACAATGAATCTCATCAAATGCTGATGGAATAGCTGGTAAGGCAGTAGAATTAAAAGATAGGATTCACAAAAGTAAAACAGATATAGTAGCAATTGCAGAGTCTAAGTTAAGTGAAGACATAAACAGTGTCACAGTTTTTCCTAAGGGCTTCAGAATATTAAGGGTTGAAAGATCTGAGAGGACTGGTGAAGGGATAGCACTGCTCATAAGTGAAAGGTTTCATGTTGAAAAAATGAGTTCAAGTAATTTCTTGAGCATTATAATAGCTGTTGTATATAACCCACCAAGGAACCTACATAGGCTAGAAGTTAATGTGGAAAGTCATATAGGCACTATTGAAGTCATAAACTCAGTTGTTAACATTGCACGAGAGAGAAAATGTAGGATTTTGATTATGGAAGATTTAATCAAAGAGAGATAGATTGGATAAATCTTGACCCCACACAGTGGTGAGAACTCATTCGGGGTAAAACTCCTTGATTGTGTATAAGGAAATTTCCTACACCAACATGTACTGAAACCAACGAGGGCCAGGGTTGGGGATGAGCTATCGCTGCTTGGTCTACTAATCACAGATAACGTGTTGGATATAGCAAAAATTGAGTATGTACCACCAATTGGAAAGAGTGACCACTGTGTGTTGTTCATAGAGTATATCACCGCAGATGTTGTGCCTGAAAGTAGAGGCATTGAGGACACAAGGAGGAAATATCCGAAAGGAAATTACATAAAAATGAATAAGTTTTTTGCAGTTATTGACTGGAGGACCTTACTTAACAGCAAATCTGTACAAGAAATGTACGTCATCTTTTGTGAGGAATATGGGAAGATAGTAGATTGTTGCATACCTTCCACCAAAATAGGAGTAATATATGCCAGAGAGAAATGGTTCAGTAATGAGTGTAAGAGAGCTAAGGAGTGGAGAGACAATTGCAGGAAAAGGTATAGGAGGAGAATAAACATAAATGCCTGGCAGACTTATAAAAGAGCAAGAAACGATTACCTAAGTAAGAGAAGAGAGGCAGAGAGAGACTATAAAAGGGATATTACCAGGAAGGCTAAAGAAAATCTCAAACTTTTCCACAGCTTTATCAGAGGAAAGCTGAAGGTAAAAGAACAGGTTTTAAGGATTAAGAGAGCGGATAGAAGCATCACTGAGACAGATGCAGAGATCTGCAAAGAACTAAACAAGGAGTTTCAGTCAGTATTTACAGTAGAAAATACCCCACCCCCTCAGATTGCAAAGATAGAAGCTCATGGGTCGGTATTAGAGAACATCATCATTTTAGTCACAGTGATGTGCAAAGTGCTGATGGAGTTAGATGTTTATAAAGCTACAGGTTCTGATGATATATCCCCTTATGTACTTAAGAAAGGCGCTAATTCATTATGAGCATCACAAAGTATCATATTTGAAAAGTCATTGTTGTCAGGGGAGATTCCAAGATGCTGGAAACAAGCAAACGTGGTACCTATCTTCAAAAAGGGAAGGAGGGATGCGATTCTAACAATAGACCTGTTTCCTTGACCAGCATAGTTTGCAAAGTTATGGAGAAACTACTAAGGAAACATATCCCTCTTCACTTGAAATCCTTCAACATATGGTCAGCGAGACAACATGGCTTCAGAGAAGGTAGAACAACAGTAACAAACTTTTTAGAAGTTTATGATGAGGTAAGCCGAATCTTACAGGAAAGAAAAGGCTGTACAGATTGCATATTCCTAGACTTCCAAAAAGCATTTGACACTGTCCCACTTGGGAGAATTATCAAGAAGCTGCAAGCAATGGCAAAAATAGGTGGATATGTCTTGGAATGAACTTTCTTAGAAGGAAAGGAACAGAGGGTTAGAGTAAGACCCTCAGTGTCTGAATGGAGAAGAGTTAGTAGTGTAGTTCAACAGGGTTCAGTTTTAGGGCCACTTCTGTTCTTTGTATATGTAAATGACCTACCAGAGTCTGTAAGTTCATTCATTAATATGTTTGCAGATGATGCAAAGAATGTGAAAAAAGTTAGAAACGAGAAGAATGGTAGAGAACTTCAGGAAGATCTAAATAGTCTGCATAAATGGTCAGACACGTGGCTAATGAAATTCAATACCTCAAAATGTAAGGTAGTGAGAATGGGTACAAGTGCATAAAGCCCAAACTTGATTACTCTATGGCAGGAGTGGAAGTGCAAGAGACAGAGAATGAGAGATATCTAGGAGTAAACATACTTGCCGATATGTCTCCAGAAATGCATATAAATGGCATAGTAAGGGCAGCATTTGCTTTCTTAGCAAGTATAAGGGTAACATTCAGCCAAATGGACAAGGTAATGCTCAGAAAATACTTATGTAACTTATATGAGCCCAAAGCTTGAAAATGCAGCCCCCTTTTGGAATCCATGCTTGAAAAAGCACGTAGTTAAATTGGAAAAAGCTCAAACACACGCCACGAAACTGGTGCCAGAAATACGCATTCTCAATTATGATGAGAGCCTGAGGGAATTAGACTTACCATCACTTGAAGCTAGAAGATTGAGGAGGATATGGTGAGTGTTTTTAAATTAATTCATGGTTTTGACAGAGTGGATAGACATCATTATTTTGATATGGTTGGCAATAGAACTAGAGGTCATAGTTTGAATCTTCAGAAGAAAACTTCTTTGCAGGATGTATGGGCGTATTTTTTTGTGTAAGAGTAGTTGATTATTGGAATTCTCTAAGCGAGGAGGTAGTTAATGCTAACTCAATCCATAGTTTTAAGGACAAGTATGATAAGTATCGCTAAGTATAAAATTGAACCGATCAGGAGACGGGAAGTTACGAGCTTTGGGCTCTTTTCCGTAAGCACAATCAGGTAATTACACACACACTCTCTCTCTCTCTCTCTCTCTCTCTCTCTCTCTCTCTCTCTCTCTCTCTCTCTCTCTCTCTCTCACACACACACACACACACACACCCTTACGAACTCTCGGTTGCAACTGAAGAAAAGTCATGTTTTTATGAGTGCGTGATCCATTTCACAATTATCATGTAAAATTTTAATGCGCTGGATGGAAGCAGAATATTATTATATTTCAAATAGTGTTATTTCTCATAGTTTCCTGTTAAAATTCCGCGAATAAGGTTGTGATGGAGAAGTAAAACGTACAAGACAAAGGCTTCCTACTTCTTTTTCTAATATTCAGTGAGACAGTCCTTAGCCAAAAACCTCTCCAAAAATTCTGTAACTCAAGCTTTCCCCCTCTCATTCGTTCTTATGATTCTATAACTTGCTCTCCCACTGACATAGCCACTCTCTTTGGTTCTCACTTTTCTGCCAACTCTCCTATAAACGATTCCAGCACACCTGTTCCTCAGTCTTTACCCCTCTCTAACCCTATGTCCTCCCTTATCCTTTCTTCACGCAAAGTTCATGAGATTCTTCGCTCGCTAAAGACGAACAAGGCATCTGGTCCCAATAGTATCCCTGCAAGATTCCATAAGGAGTTTGCAGATGAACTGGCTCTCGTGCTTTGCCGTCTTTTTCGCCTCACTCTGTCAACCAGTATCTATCCTTCATATTGGAAGCATGCTGTAGTTCAACTTGTTCCTAAGAAGGGTGACCGCTCTATTCCTTCAAACTACCGATCTATTGCCCTAACCTCCTCTATTGCTAAAGTTTTCGAAACTTTGCTCAATGCTTAATTCTTGAAATGCCTTGAATCTAACTCACTTATCTCCGATCACCAATATGGCTTAGGCATGGCAAGATCCACTTGTGACCTCCTGTCCTATCTCACTCATGTATGGCCATCTTCTCTGAGGAACTAAGGGGAATCCTTTATCATCGCCCTTGATATTTCTAAGGCTTTTTACAGAGTCTGGCACAAGCCTCTGTTGACCAAACTCCCTGCCTATGGCTTTATGCCTTCTTTCTGTTCTCTGATTTCTAGTTTTCTTACTAACCGATTTATATCTGTAGTTGTTGGTGGTGCGACATCTAGCCCTTTCTCTGTTACCAGTGGTGTTCCACAGGACTCTGTTCTTTCACCTACTCTCTTCCTTCTTTTCATCAATCCCCATCTTCCTCTCTTCTCCATGCCTTTGCTGATGGTTCTACCCTTCACTTTTCCTCTGCCTTTTCTTCTCAACCTTCATCTGCTACTTGTAAGCAGTCTCATATCACTCTTTCTGCTACTCTCAACTCCGATTTGAAGAGGGTAACTGAGTGGGGCACTCAAAATTTAGTTAAATTCAATGCCTCCAAGACAGTTTCCGGCTATCTCTTTATCTTCTTCTCCTCCTGATAACCTTATTGTCTTCGAAACTAACGACATTTACCGTCTTAATTCTATCAACATATTAGGAATCCATTTAGCCTCTAACTTGTCTTAGAGGAATCACATAATCCAAATTTCTAAATCTTCATCCAAATAATATTGGGTTTTGTTTTGCCTCCGTCATTACTTTTCCTCTTTACAGCTACTTAAAATTTATAATGGTCTTATCCGTCCCTGCTTAGAATACTGCTTACACATCTGGGGTGCTTCTTCTTGTACTTTTCTGCTTGATAGTGTTGAATCTAAGGCAGTCAGACTCATTAATGATTCTCTCTCTCTTCGCCGTAAGGTATCAATTCCCTCTCTCTTTTCTTTCGCTACTACTTCCATCGCTGCTCTGATGAGTTGGCGAGTTGCATCCCTTCCCCACTGCCGAGGCCGCGTAACACTGGACAAGCGGCCTCATTTCGCAGATACTGTGTGGAGATTTGTAGCTCTCGGATTGGTCGGTGCAGCGACTGCTTCTTCCCATCTACCTCCAGATTCTGGAACTCTCTTCCTCCCTCTGACTTTTCTAATTCTTATAAATTATCATCCTTCAAAAAGCGGATCTATCGTCATCTCAGGGCCTAGTCCTCCATATCTCTTAATCCTATGTACTTTGACTGTTTTTTCTTTCTGTCGTTTTCCTTTGTGTGATATTACCTCATCTCTGCATTGTCCTTAACTTTTTTCTTTTACTTCGTCTTGGTGTTTTCTTGTGCCCTGGCCTTTGTTGATTAGGGCAGTTTTGCCTGTCCCAGCGTGACATTCATAAAAAAAAAAAAGGAAAAAAAAGGCAGTAGAACAGTGCACACGTGTCGAGAGTTAGCCTGGGGGGGGGGGGTGATGTAAGTTATGCCAGGGCACAAAACTTTGGTAGTAAAAGCTATATGGAGCACATCCGATAAAAAGACTCTCCTATTGAAGGATGAGCAAGAGACCTGTGTGAATTTAATGAGGATATGTTTACATAAACAAGAGAGTAACAAGTTTGGCGTTTTTCTCTGAAATTGAGGTCCATTAGAATGCCTAGAAGTATTATATATATATATATATATATATATATATATATATATATATATATATATATATATATATATATATATATATATATATATATATATATATATATATATAGTATATGTATATGTATATGTATATGTATATGTATATGTATATGTATATGTATATGTATATGTATATGTATATGTATATATATATATATATATATATATATATATATATATATATATATATATATATATATATATATATATATATATATATATATATATATATATATATATATATATATATATATATATATATATATTATATATATATATATATATATATATATATATATATATATATATATATATATATATATATATATATATATATATATATATATATATATATATTTAATATATATATATATATATATATATATATATATATATATATATATATATATATATATATATATATACCACGGTATATGTATGTATGTATATATATATATATATATATATATATATATATATATATATATATATATATATATATTTTTTTTTTTTTTTTTTTTTTTTTTTTTTAAGAGTGTGACACCGGGACAGGCAGAAGCTGCCCTCATCAATAAAGGCCCGGGCACGAGAAAATACCAAGACGAAGGAAAAGAAAAAGGTTAAGGGCAAGGCAGAGATGAGGTAATGTCACACAAAGGAAAACGACAGACAGAAAAAAACAGTCCAAGTACAGAGGACCCAGAGATATGGAGGACTAGGCTCTGAGATGATGGTAGATCTGCTTTTTGAAGGATGAAAGGTCATAAGAATTAGGAAAGACAGAAGGAGGAAGAGAGTTCCAGAGTCTGGAGGTAGATGGGAAGAAGCAGTCGCCGCACTGACCAATCCGCGAGCTACAAATCTCCACACAGTACCTGTGAGATGAGGCTGCTTGGTGAGTGTTGCGCGGCCTCAGTAGTGGAGGAGGGATGCTATTCGCCAACTCATCAGAGCAGCGATGGAAGTAGTAGCGATAGAAAAGCGAAAGGGAAGATACCTTACGGCGAAGAGAGAGAGAATCCAGGTTAGAAGTAAGAGAAGGATCATTAATGAGTCTGACTGCCTTAGATTCAACCCTGTCAAGAAGATAAGTAAAGGAGGAAGCACCCCAGATGTGTGAGCAGTATTCTAAGCAGGGGCGGATAAGACCTTTGTAAATTTTAAGTAACTGCTATGAGGAAAAGTAAAGACGATAACGAAACCAAACCCCCAATTTTTTGGATGAAGATTTAGAAATTTGGCTTATGTGATTCCTCCAAGACAAGTTAAATAGAGGTATATATATATATATATATATATATATATATATATATATATATATATATATATATATATATATATATATATATATATATATATATATATATATATATATATATATATGCATGCATGCATGCATACATCCATACATACTTACATACATACATACATACATACATACATACATACATACATACATACATACAGAAAATAAGAGAGATCTAGGAGTAAACATACTGGCAGATTTGTCTCCAGAAATACATATAAATGGCATAGTAAGGGCAGCATATGCATTCTTATCAAATGTAAGGGTAACCTTCAGGCACATGGACAAGGAAATGTTCAGAAATATTTATGTAATCTATGTGAGGCCAAAACTCGAATATGCAGCCCCCTTTTGGAATCCGCACTTGAAAAAGCACATAGCTAAGCTATGTCTTTAAATTCCTTCATGGTTATGATAGAGTGGATAGGGATCGATATTTTGATATGGCTGGCTCTAGAGCTAGAGGTCATAGTTTGAAGCTTCGTAAGAAAACTCCTTCGCAGGATGTAAGGAAATACTTTTTCAGTGTAAGAGTAGTTGATAATTGGAATTGGCTAAGCGAGGAGGTAGTTAATGCCATCTCAATCCATAGTTTTAAGGACAGGTATGATAAGTATCACTAAGTATAAAATGGAACCGATGAGGAGACGGGAAGATACGAGCTTTGGGCTCTTTCCCGTAAACACAATTAGGTAATCACAATTAGGTAATCACATACATACATATATATATATATATATATATATATATATATATATATATATATATTATATATATATATATATATATATATATATATATATATATATATATATATATATATATATATATATATACATACATAGATATATATATATATATATATATATATATATATATATTATATATATATATATATATATATATATATATATATATATATATATCTGTGTAATAATCTAATTATAATTACCTAATTGTGCTTACGGGAAAGAGCCCTGTGCTCGTAACTCCCCGTCTCCTTGTCGGTTCCATATTGTGCTCCATGATACTGATCATATTTTTCCCTAAAACTATGACTTGAGTTAGCCTTAACTACTCCTCGCTTAGCAAATTCCAATCATCAACTAATCTTACACTAAAAAAAAACTTTAATTTCGGCAAAGAAGTTTTCTTACGAAACTTCATCTATGACCTCTAATTCTAATGCCAGCCATATCAAATTATCGATCTCTATCCAACTTGTCAAAACCATGAAGGAATTTGAAAACTGTCATAATATCCCCCTTCA
The DNA here is from genome assembly GCA_037179515.1 of Halocaridina rubra. Lineage (NCBI taxonomy): Eukaryota > Metazoa > Arthropoda > Malacostraca > Decapoda > Atyidae > Halocaridina > Halocaridina rubra. The sequence continues at coordinate 12,936 of JAXCGZ010020815.1, read as the reverse complement.
TTCTTCTAGTTTCGAGTGATGGCAAGTCGAGTTTCCTCAGCCTCTCCTCATAACTGAGATTGCGTGTTTCTGGCACCAATTTCGTGGCATGTCTTTGAACTTTTGCATTTTGTTTATATCCTTTTTCAAGTGTGGATTCCTAAAGGGGGCAGCATATTCAAGCTTTGGCCTCACATAAGTGTATGCATGCGTATGTGTGTCTGTTCGTGGATTAGTAAGTGTCTTTAATTTTCTTGTTTATTTCACAATTTGCAAACTAGTATCATAAAATTGACCTTTGCCCATGTAATAGTTGAACTTATTGACATGGGCTAATAATACCAGACATGAGCTGCCACTTCAATCTTCATCTTAACCCCGAGTAACTTGAAGGGAGAAAAAAGCCTTAAGAGCCATCCATGGTAGCTGAATTCAGGACCTCCTGTGTGGGATACAGGAGCTATATCTACAAAGTACAGACAGTTTTTATTATTTTCACCACATTTGCGATACATTTGTTGATTTTGTTATTGCAATACCAAATACGAACAAGTTGGAGATATATCAAAATGCTATATATTAGTTTTATTTGCACTGTTATGTGCACACGCCTATACGTTATCTCTCTCTCTCTCTCTCTCTCTCTCTCTCTCTCTCTCTCTCTCTCTCTCTCTCTCTCTCTCTCTCTCTCTCTCTCTCCTCTCTCTCTCTCCTCTCTCTCTCTCTCTCTCTCTCTCAGTGAATCATCTATCGTCGTCTCACCATATATCTATTACCCACTATATTTCTGTCATCTCTCTCTCTCTCTCTCTCTCTCTCTCTCTCTCTCTCTCTCTCTCTCTCTCTCTCTCTCTCTCTCTCTCTCTCTCTCTCTCTCTCTCTCTCTCTCTCTGCTCTGCTCTGCTCTTCCTGCCTGCCTGCCTGCCTGTCTATCTATCTATCTATCTATCTATCTATCTATCTATCTATCTATCTATCTATCTATCTATCTATCTATCTATCTATCTATCTATCTATCTATCTATCTATCTATCTATCTATCTGTCCGTATGTGTGTGTGTGTATGTGTTTGTCTGTCTGTCTGTCTGTCTGTCTGTTTTGCAGGTCGGTCGGTCTATCTATCTATCTAATATATATTAGGTATAAAATTCGCCATATCTTAATATGAAGTCATGCATTAATTTTTTTATTGTAATGATTATCTGTGATACAACATTAAGGAAGAGAGTGTTGCGAATAGAATATTCCATCATTTCGACTGAAATTAAATTCTTAGTCTCTTTCTGTGTGTTCTTCACTCTTTCCTAGTTTAATGTCTGTGCTCTAAAATCGAGCAGCCTCTTCTGCTTACTACTGTTGACACATCCTGCTCTTCTATTTTCCCTCATTTTTTGTATTTATAAAATAGATTCTCCTCTATTTCGGTCAGTATCAGAGCATTCTGTAAATAATATTTATAAATAATTTCTATATAGCTTTAACACTCTGGTCATATTATTATGTTTTTCTCATATTTTCCTCGTATATGAATATGTAATAAAACGGGTTCATTCATATGGATGGATGGATTCGGTTTTACGTCACGAACTCCCATTTCTACTAAGGGCTAGGACGGTTGCCTTCTTGCAAAGGACTTGTTTTGGCAGATGCAATCGTTACCCTGAGTGTATGCCCTTACGTACCTCAGTCCGTGACGGGGCGCGAACCCTCGACCTACCGCCTCAGAGTCGGGAATGCTACCATTTTGCCACGGGTTCATTCATATGTTAAATGTATATATTGAGGAATTGTAGATCCCATATCGCTAACAACTGATAAAAAGGATAGCAGCATCCTTTGGGCAGTTGCCCTTGTTAACTCAGCATACTTAGTGAGTACACCTTTTGGTAACATTGCCCACCTTTCTTCGATATCTAGGTGTAGTTAGAAGTAGGTGGGCTCATGGCATTAGTCGCCCGTTGCGATACTATAACTGAAAGATTTGAACTAATATAGACTGGCCAAGATAGTTCCTGCCTACTTCGACTCCGAATATTCTGGATTATTCGCTACACATCTCTTACAATCGTATCTCATCTGACAAGTCACAAAACTCCCCCTTTCTCTCTGTCTCTTTTTACTTTTTCTCGTTTTCCAGTATTTTCTTAGTAGGTTTTCCATAACCTTGCAAACTCTGCTGGTCAAGAAAACAGGCCTATAGTTCAGTGTTGTGTCTCTCCTTCCTATTTTGAGGGTATAGGTACCATGTTCGCTTGTTTCTAACTTTTTGGAATCTTCCCAGATTCCAGCAACTGTTCAGAAATGGTGCATAGCACCTCCGATGATAGTTTATCACACTTAAGCACGTCAGAATATGTCGTCATCCTCCAGAGCTTTATGAGCAACTAAATCTATCAACGTTTTCGTATACCTCTGTAGTCGAAAGAGCAATGTTCTCTAATAGCGACCCGTGATCTCTTATCTCTGCAATGCGAGGATATAAGGAATTTCCTTCTGTAATACTGAATGAAACTCCTTATTCAATTCTACTCAGATCTTTTCACTTGTCTCTGTAAGGCTTCCCTCTCTCCTCTTTAATATTAAAACTTGCTCTTTAACCTTTAACTTCCTTGTGAAAAGTTGTGGAAAAATTTTAGAAAATCTTCAATTTTCCAGGTAATATCCTTATAATCCCGTTCTTTCTCTCTTCTTTTGCTTAGGTCATCATTTCTTACTCATTTTCCTTCCTTCGTCTCTCCAATCTTTAGCTCTCTTACTCTCATTTTTGAACCATCTCTCTCTGGCATTAATACTTATATTGTTGGTTGGTGTGCAACATTTAACAATCTTGTCAATATTCCTCACAAAAGATCTCGTGCATCTGTTGTACAACTTTGTTGCTGAATATGTTTCCTCTGCCAATTCCATTAACATGGTGAATAATGTTGTTGTTATCTTCTTTCGGATAGATTCCCCTCATTTTCATTTCACTTCTACCACTCTCAGGCGGAACGTTTCCGACGATCTACTCCATCAACAATATGCATCTCCACCCATTGGTCTCGTTGTTGTTGCTGTTGTTTTGTGTGTGTGTGTTTGTGTTTGAATATATATATATATATATATATATATATATATATATATATATATATATATATATATATATATATATGAAACAAAAAAAGGCCCATAAATAAAACACAAAAAGAAGCGAAGATGTACTATATATTACGACTGGACTCCAGTCCTCTTCAGGTACATCTTCGCTTCTTTTTGTGTTTTATTTATGGGCCTTTTTTTGTTTCATATTGTGCTGTGATATAACAGTTTATTTTGCATATATATATATATATATATATATATATATATATATATATATATATATATATATATATATATATACATACAATAAATATGATGATAGAGGAGCCTCTCTTGAAAGGATATGCCTATAAAAGGAAACATGAAATGGAATTACGTGTAATGTTATACATCGACGGTCCTGCTTCTACCGTCATTCTCAAATATCTGAATGCGGTAGAGAGGGAACCGTGGAAATATGACATTAATATAATTTTTGGGTTGCAGTTTATAAGTTTATCCTCTATATGCATATTTACGTGCATGTATATATATATATATATATATATATATATATATATATATATATATATATATATATATATATATATATATATATACTGACCTTTTGATTAGAGTTCTATGTTTAATAATAATAATAATAATAATAATAATAATAATAATAATAATAATAATAATAATAATAACAATAATAATAATAATTATAATAATAATAATAATAATAATAATAATAATAATAATAATAATAATAATAATAATAATAATAATAATAATAATAATAATAATAACAATAATATAATAATAATAATAATAATAATAATAATAATAATAATAATAATAATAATAATAATAATAATAATAATAATAGCAATAATAATAATAATAATAATAATAATAATAATAATAATAATAATAATAATAATAATAATAATAGTAATAATGATAATAACAATGATAATAATAATAATAATAATAATAATAATAATAATAATAATAATAATAATAATAATGATAATAATAATAATTATGATAATAATAATAATGACAATAATAATAATTATGATAATAATAATAATGACAATAATAATAATAATAATAATGATAATAATAATAATAATAATAATAATAATAATAATAATAATAATAATAATAATAATAATAATAATAATAATAATAATAATGATAACAATAATAATAATAATAATAATAATAATAATAATAATAATAATAATAATAATAATAATAATAATAATAATAATAATAATAATAATAATAATAATAATAATAAACTCTAATATTCTATCTAGTTAGAAGCATCTAAATATGATGAGGCTTTTATAAAGACTAAATGGCTGTCCCACACGGCCCTCATACAAGGTAAAGCAGGAAGGCTCCTAAATCAATAGTCTTATTATCTGTAGGTACGAGAATAATTATATGCCAATTCATTTTGGTCTCTTAGCTTGAAAATTAATTTTACTTTTAAACCTGGGCACTACAATAAAGCTCTCTCTCTCTCTCTCTCTCTCTCTCTCTCTCTATATATATATATATATATATATATATATATATATATATATATATATATATATATATATATATATATATATATATATATATATATATATATATATAATTCCCTCTTCTGTATTTTATCTTCCTAAAGAGTCAGAGTATATTGTCTTGACTCATCCACTCCTTATGAGGGGAAAATGGCTCGTGTGTGTTTGTGTGTGTGTATGTATATATTTACATATATATATATATATATATATATATATATATATATATATATATATATATATATATATATATATATATATATATATATATATATATATATATACATATATATATATATATATATATATATATATATATATATATATATATATATATATATATATACATATTACACAGACAAGCTCTCTCTCTCTCTCTCTCTCTCTCTCTCTCTCTCTCTCTCTCTCTCTCTCTCTCTCTCTCTCTCTCTCTCTCTCTCTCTTATCTATCTATCTATCTATCTATCTATCTATCTATCTATCTATCTATCTATCTATTTATCTATCTGGAAATATATCATCTTTCACCAATGACAAACATAAAACAATCGAGGCAATGCATTTCCTTGACAAATTACACAATCCTTTTGCAGATTCAGGTATCATTGCTTCAAACGTTATTGTTGTGGAGACATTCTACAATGATTGTAAGGTCATGCCCGTATTATTGTTTACATATACTTTTTTTGTGACTTCTTTTGCTCATTTTCCATTGTCCCCGTTTGACAACCATAGGTACCTGTCCATTGGGTAATTCTCATTTTCATGAGTTGTTTCAAAGTGTTACAGTTTTGGAAACGGGGTTAATTGTTTCATCAAACGAGTCACAATTAGTTCGTCAGAATCATCTTAATCAATATTACAATATAAATGCCATCGGTGGAAATTATTTCCAAGAGTGTTTGTAGGACCTACGTGCACATACATGCAAATATATATATATATATATATATATATATATATATATATATATATATATATATATATATATATATATATATATATATATATATATATATATATATATATATATATAGATGTAAGTACGCATATATACATGTAGATACACATATCCATATAAACATGCATACACATTCACATATATACATTTATAACCACCTACCTGCACATACATGCAAATATATATATATATATATATATATATATATATATATATATATATATATATATATATATATATATATATATATATATATATATATAAGTAAATACAGACGTACTTGCATTCATAGATATTTATATAAATGCAAACACTAAAATAAGCAAATCTATTCATGCACACATGAACATACATACAAAGAAAATAAAGCAAAACATACACTCACAAACTACACATGCACAAATACATAGGAGTACAAATTAATAACAGCCTTCAAAAGCAAAAGCAAGCCTATGCACATATTAACAAAAGTACATAAAGCATAAGGACAGTCACACATGTAAGAGCAAGTAAAAAAAAATAGACAAAAACAAAAATAAAAAACAGCCAACAGAGAGAAACAAGAGGTCAAAAAACCTTAGAGAAAAAAATAATAAAGTTAAATATATATAGATACATACATACATATACACAAATGCTTATATATGCACACATGCATGTACAGATTCATTCATACTCATATACAAACCCACATATATACACAAGCACACATATACACCCGCAAACACACTCATACATGTACAAAAACATAATACAGACACACATATGAACAAACGTACATACATATCTATAAGTAAATGGCTGAAGGAAAGCTATAAAGAGATCTAACTGAACAAGGAGGACTGTCTTGCATAGCTACTTTGGCCAGTGCATGAACTCATGGGCCGGTATTAGTAAACATCATCCTTTCAGCCACAGGGGTATGCAAAGCGCTGCTGGAATTTGATGTCTATAAAGCTACAGGTCCTGATGATATATCTATTATGTACTTAAGAAATGCTCAGGGGAGATTCCAAAATGCTGGAAACAAGGGAACGTGATACCTATATTCAAAAAGGGAAGGAGGGAGATGACTCTAAACAATAGACCTGTTTCCTTGATCAGCATAATTTGCAAATTTATGGAGAAATTACTAAATAAACATATTGCTCTTCACTTGGAATCCTTCAACTTTTTGTCAGTGAGGCAACATGGCTTCAGAGAAGGTAGATCAACAGTAACAAACTTATTAGAATTTTATGATGAAGTAAGCCTAATCTTACAGGAAAGAGAGGGCTAGGCAGATTGCATATTCCTAGACTTCCAGAAAGCGTTTGACACTGTTCCACATGGGAGACTTTTTAGGAAGCTGCAAGCAATGGCTAGAATAGGTGGAAATGTCTTGAAATGGATAAAAACTTACTTAGAAGGAAGGGAACAGAGGGTTAGAATAAGACACTCAGTGTCTGAATGGAGAAGAGTTGGTGGTGGAGTTCCAAAGGTTCAGATTTAGGGCCACTTTTGTTCCTTGTATATGTAAATGACCTACCAGAGTCTGTAAATTCATTCATGAATATGTTTGCAGATGATGCAAAGATTGTGAAAAAAGCAAGAAACGAGAACAATGGTAGAGAAGTTCAGGAAGATCTAAATAATATGCATGAGTGGTCAGAAAAGTGGCTAATGAATTCAATATTTCAGAATTTAAGGTAATGAGAATGGGTACAAGTGCATAAGGCCCAAGCTTGACTACTCTATGGCAGGAGTGGAACTTCGAGAGACACAGAATGAGAGAGATCTAGGAGTAAACATACTGGCAGATTTGTCTCCAGAAATGCATATAAAAGCCATAGTAATGGCAACATATGCTTTCTTAGCAAACATAAGGGTAGCCTTCAGGCACATGGACATGGAAATGTTCAGAAATATTTATGTAACCTATGTGAGGCCAAAGCTTGAATATGCAGCCCCCTTTTGGAATCCGCAATTGGAATTGTACGTAGTAAAACTGGAAAAAGTTCAAAGGCATGCCACGAAACTGGTGCCAGAAATACAGAATTTCAGTTATGATCAAAGGCTGAGAGAATTAGACTTACCATCACTTGAAGCTAGAAGATTGTGGGAGAATATGGTGACAGTTTTTAAATTCCATCATTGTTATAAAAGAGTGGATAGGATCTATATTTTGATATGGCTGGCACTAGAACTAGAGGCCGTAGTTTGAAGCTTCGTAAGAAAACTTTTTTGCAGGATGTAAGGGAGTACGTTTTTAGTGTAAGAGTAGTTGATGATTGGAATTGGCTGAGCGAGGAGGTAGTTAATGTTAACTCAATCCATAGTTTTAAGGACAAGCATGATAAGTATCACTAAGTACAAAATGGAACCGATCAGGAGATGGGAAGTTACGAGCTTTGGGGTCTTTCCCGTAAGCACAATTAGGTAACTACACACACACACTGGAAAACATACAAACAGTTGACTATAAAGAGACAGTAATCGAAAAAATGAAAGACGTTGTGATGGAAAGGGCAAACCCACTCATCAGACAGGCACTTGATAAGGAGAAGACAGTGGTAATCTCAGGCATAAGCGAATTCCAGGAGCCAACATGACAGGGGAGACTTGAAGAAAATAAAGCTAGGGTTGTAGACCTGATAAGAAAGCTTGGAGTAGTATGTGGTCCTGAGGATATTGTAAACATACACCAACTAGGTAAATATTCAAGGGAAGGAAAGCCGAGACCAACAAAAGTAACCTTTGAGAGAGGGGAAACATGTAGGGAAATATTGTTGAGAAAAAAAAGTCTAAAAGACCTTCAAGAATTCAAAGAAGTGTTCATTAGATGATATAGAACACAAGAAGAGATGGGAAAGATCAAAAACTTGTTGCAAGAGGCAAGAAGGTTAAATGATGAAAGAAATGAAGAAGAGAAGAAAAATTTTCATTACAGAGTTCTTCCAGACAAAGGGGAGATAAAGAAGATAATGACAGAAGATCAGGGGATGGGGCCTCATTAAGATTGTTATACACAAATGCTGATGGATTAGCTGGTAAGGCAGTAGAATTAAAAGATAGGATTCACATCAGTAAGGCAGATATAGTAGCAATTACAGAGACTAAGTTGAGTGAGGACATAAACAGTGTCACAGTTTTTCCTAAGGGCTTCAGAATACTAAGGGTTGAAAGATCTGAGAGGACTGGTGGAGGGATAGCACTGCTCATAAGTGAAAGGATTCAAGTTGAAGAAATAAACTTGGCTATAGAAAGTGAGTTCAAGGAATTTCTTGTTGCTCGCATAAATACTGGGTCAGAGAGCATAATAATAACTGTTGTATACAACCCACCAAGGAACCAAAATAGGCTTGAAGTTTATGAGGAAAGTCATATAGGTACTATTGAAGTCATAAACTCAGTTGTTAACATGGCACGGGAAAAAAAATGTAGGATTTTGATTATGGGAGACTTTAATCATAAAGAGATAGATTGGATAAATCTTGACCCACACAGTGGTGATTACTCATTCGGGGCAAGATTCCTAGATTGCGTACAAGGGAATTTCCTACACCAACATGTAATGGAACCAACAAGGGCCAGGGGTGGGGATGAGCCATCACTACTTGATCTAGTGTTCACAGATAATGTATTGGATATTGAAAAAATTGAGTATGTACCACCAATTGGAAAGAGTGACCACTGTGTGTTGTTGATGGAGTATATCATTGAAGATATTCTTCCTGAGAGTAGAGGCACTGAGGACATGAGGAGGAACTATCCGAAAGGAGATTACATCAAAATGAATGAGCTTTTTGCAGTTCTTGACTGGAGAACCTAATTTTACAACAAATCTGTACAAGAAATGTATGATATCTTTTGTGAGAAATATGGGAAGATAGTAGATTGCTGCATACCTGTCACCAAAGTAGGTGTAATTCATGCCAGAGAGAAATGGTTCGATAATGGGTGTAAAAGAGCTAAGGAGTGGAGAGACAAATGCTGGAAAAGGTATAGGAGGAGAAAAAAAATAAATGCCTGGCAAACCTACAAAAGAGCAAGAAATGACTACCTAAGTAAAAGGAGAGAGGCAGAGAGAGACTATGAGAGGGACATCACCAGGAAGGCTAAAGAAAATCCCAAGCTTTTCCACAGCTTTATCAGAGGAAAACTAAAGGTAAAAGAACAGGTTTTAAGGCTAAAGAGAGCGGATGGAAGCATCACTGAGACGGATGAAGAGATCTGCAAAGAATTGAACAAGAAGTTTCAGTCAGTATTCACAGTAGAAAATACCCCATCCCCTCAGATTGCAGTGATAGAAGCTCAAGGGCCGGTATTAGAGAACATCAACCTTACAGCCACAGAGGTATGCAAAGCGCTGATGGATTTAGATGTTCATAAAGCTACAGGTTCTGATGACATATCCCCTCATGTGCTTAAAAAATGCGCAAACTCAATATCAGTGGCACTAAGTATCATATTTAAAAAGTCACTGGAGTCAGGGGAGATTCCAAGATGCTGGAAACAAGCAAATGTTATACCTATCTTCAAAAAGGGAAGGAGGGATACGGCTCTGAACTATTGACCAGTTTCCTTGATCAGCATAGTTTGCAAAGTTATGGAGAAACTACTAAGGAAACATATCTCTCTTCACTTGGAATCCTTCAACTTTTTGTCAGTGAGGCAACATGGCTTCAGAGAAGGTAGATCAACAGTAACAAACTTATTAGAATTTTATGATGAGGTAAGCCAAATCTTACAGGAAAGAGAGGGCTAGGCAGATTGCATATTCCTAGACTTCCAGAGAGCGTTTGACACTGTTCCACATGGGAGACTTATTAGGAAGCTGCAATCAATGGCTAGAATAGGTGGAAATGTTTTGGAATGGATAAAAACTTACTTAGAAGGAAGGGAACAGAGGGTTAGAGTAAGACACTCAGTGTCTGAATGGAGAAGAGTTAGTAGTGGAGTTCCACAGGGTTCAGTTTTAGGGCCACTTTTGTTCCTTGTATATGTAAATGACCTACCAGAGTCTGTAAATTCATTCATGAATATGTTTGCAGATGATGCAAAGATTGTGAAGAAAGTAAAAAACGAGAATAATGGTTGAGAACTTCAGGAGGATCTAAATAATCTGCATGAGTGGTCAGAAAAGTGGCTAATGAAATTCAATACTTCAAAATGTAAGGTAATGAGAATGGGTACAAGTGCAAGAAGGCCCAAGCTTGACTACTCGGTGGCTGGAGTACAACTTCAAGAGACAGAAAATGAGAGAGATCTAGGAGTAAACATACTGGCAGATTTGTCTCCAGAAATACATATAAATGACATAGTAAGGGCAGCATATGCATTCTTATCAAATGTAAGCGTAGCCTTCAGGCACATGGACAAGGAAATGTTCAGAAATATTTATGTAACCTATGTGAGGCCAAAACTCGAATATGCATCCCCCTTTTGGAATCCGCACTTGAAAAAGCACATAGCTAAGCTTGAAAAAGTTCAAAGACATGCCACGAAACTGGTGCCAGAAATACGCAATCTCAGTTATGATGAGAGGCTGAGGGAATTAGACTTATCATCACTCGAAGCTAGAAGAGTGAGGGGGGATATGGTGACAGTCTTTAAATTCCTTCATGGTTATGATAGAGTGGATAGGGATCGATATTTTGATATGGCTGGCTCTAGAACTAGAGGTCATAGTTTGAAGCTTCGTAAGAAAACTACTTTGCAGGATGTAAGAAAGTACTTTTTCAGTGTAAGAGTAGTTGATAATTGGAATTCGCTAAGCGAGGAGGTAGTTAATGCTATCTCAATCCATAGTTTTAAGGACAGGTATGATAAGTATCACTAAGTATAAAATGGAACCGATGAGGAGACGGGAAGATACGAGCTTTGGGCTCTTTCCCGTAAACACAATTAGGTAATCACACACTTATATATATATATATATATATATATATATATATATATATATATATATATATATATATATATATATATATATATATATATATATATATATATATATATATATATATATATATATATATATATATTGTAAGGGATGTATTTGTAACTCAGAAAAGACTGATCAGAACTATTACATATAGTGGAAAATATGACTCAACTTCCTCTTTATTCAAGGAGCTAAACTTGCTTAAATTTGATTACTTGATACAATATTTCTGTCTTATTAATATACATTGTGATGTTAATGATAATAGAAAATTATTTAGATTTTTTCAACACAACCAAGGAACCAGAGGTAACAATATAAATTTGATATGTCCACAGCCGGGAACAACCTTGTACAAATATTCTATTCACTGTTTTGGCCCAAAATTTTTGAATGCATTACCAAAAGATTTAAAAACAATAACTGGCATAACTTTATTTAAAAAGAAACTCAAACAGCATTTATTTACTAGGCAAAATCAAGCAGTTGTTGAATAATAATTAATACAGTAATGGTGCATCATTATGTCCAGGTTAAGGTCAAGCTACTGTTTTGTTTTATTACAAGATAAGTATGAGATTGCTGTATTGGAGCTTTTGTTAACTATTGCCGTTATACCTTAAATTATGTGAAATGTATATTAAACTGCCTGCCAAGTAGCTCTTGCTCAGCAGGCTAGTGCCTCTGAATATAATGTACATATTAATTCCTGTATGTATACTGAATATTTGGCAATAAAATCTATGACCTATCTATGACCTAAATATATAACTATATATATATATATATATATATATATATATATACATATATATATATATATATATATATATATATATATATATATATATATATATATATATATATATATTAATATATATTTTCCGGTTTTACGTCACGGACTCCCTTTTCTACCAAGGGCTAGGATGGTTGCCTTCTTGCGAAGGACTTGTTTTGGCAGATGTAATCGTTACCCTGAGTGCATGCCCTTGCTAACCTCAGACCGTGACGGGGCGCGAACCCTCGACCTGACGCCTGAGAGTCGCAGACGCTACCGCTTGAGCCACGATGACCATATATATATATATATATATATATATATATATATATATATATATATATATATATATATATATATATATATATATATATATATGAAGGAAAGAAGGCCCATGAATAAAACACAAAGAGAAGCGAAGATGTACTATATATTACGACTGGAGCCAGTGGTAATATATAGTACATCTTCGCTTCTCTTTGTGTTTTATTTATGGGCCTTTTTTTTTTGCTTCATATTGTGCTGTGATATAACAGTTTATTTGGGATATATATATATATATATATATATATATATATATATATATATATATATATATATATATATATATATATATATATATATATATATATATATATATATATATATA
>JAXCGZ010020814.1:170000-177880 GCA_037179515.1 Halocaridina rubra | reverse complement strand
GTGGTAATCTCAGGCATAAGTGAATCCCAGGAGCCAAAATGGCAGGGGAGACTTGAAGAAAATAAAGCTAGGGTTGTAGACCTGATAAGAAAGCTTGGAGTAGTATGTGGTCCTGAGGATATTGTAAACATACACCAACTAGGTAAATATTCGAGGGAAGGAAAGCCGAGACCAACAAAAGTAACCTTTGAGAGAGGGGAGACATGTAGGGAAATATTGTTGAGAAAAAAAAGTCTAAAAGACCTTCAAGAATGCAAAGAAGTGTTCATTGGACGATACAGAACACAGGAAGAGATGGGAAAGATCAAAAACTTGTTGCAAGAGGCAAGAAGTTTAAATGATGAAAGAAATGAAGAAGAGAAGAAAAATTTTCGTTACAGAATACTTCCAGACAAAGGGGAGATAAAGAAGATAATGACAGAAGATCAGGGGATGGGGCCTCATTAAGATTGTTATACACAAATGCTGATGGATTAGCTGGTAAGGCAGTAGAATTAAAAGATAGGATTCACAACAGTAAGGCAGATATAGTAGCAATTACAGAGACTAAGTTGAGTGAGGACATAAACAGTGTCACAGTTTTTCCTAAGGGCTTCAGAATACTAAGGGTCGAAAGATCTGAGAGGACTGGTGGAGGGATAGCACTGCTCATAAGTGAGAGGATTCAAGTTGAAGAAATAAACTTGGCTATAGAAAGTGAGTTCAGGGAATTTCTTGTTGCTCGCATAAATACTGGGTCAGAGAGCATTATAATAACTGTTGTATACAACCCACCAAGGAACCAAAATAGGCTTGAAATTTATGAGGAAAGTCATATAGGTACGATTGAAGTCATAAACTCAGTTGTTAACATGGCGCGGGAGAAAAAATGTAGGATTTTGATTATGGGAGACTTTAATCATAAAGAGATAGATTGGATAAATCTTGACCCACACAGTGGTGAGGACTCATTTGGGGCAAGATTCCTAGATTGCGTACAAGGGAATTTCCTACACCAACATGTAATGGAACCAACAAGAGCCAGGGGTGGGGATGAGCCATCACTACTTGATCTAGTGTTCACAGATAATGTGTTGGATATTGAAAATATTGAGTATGAACCACCAATTGGAAAGAGTGACCACTGTGTGTTGTTGATGAAGTATATCATTGAAGACATTCTTCCTGAGAGTAGAGGCACTGAGGACATGAGGAGGAACTATCCGAAAGGAGATTACATCAAAATGAATGAGCTTTTTGCAGTTATTGACTGGAGAACCTTATTTTACAACAAATCTGTACAAGAAATGTATGACATCTTTTGTGAGAAATATGGGAAGATAGTAGATTGCTGCATACCTGTCACCAAAGTAGGTGTAATTCATGCCAGAGAGAAATGGTTCGATAATGGGTGTAAAAGAGCTAAGGAGTGGAGAGACAAATGCTGGAAAAGGTATAGGAGGAGAAAAAACATAAATGCCTGGCAAACCTACAAAAGAGCAAGAAATGACTACCTAAGTAAAAGGAGAGAGGCAGAGAGAGATTATGAGAGGGACATCACCAGGAAGGCTAAAGAAAATCCCAAGCTTTTCCACAGCTTTATCAGAGGAAAACTGAAGGTAAAAGAACAGGTTTTAAGGCTAAAGAGAGCGGATGGAAGCATCACTGAGACGGACGAAGAGATCTGCAAAGAATTGAACAAGGAGTTTCAGTCAGTATTTACAGTAGAAAATACCCCACCCCCTCAGATTGCAGTGATAGAAGCTCAAGGGCCGGTATTAGAGAACATCAACCTTACAGCCACAGAGGTATGCAAAGCGCTGATGGATTTAGATGTTCATAAAGCTACAGGTCCTGATGACATATCCCCTCATGTGCTTAAAAAATGCGCAAACACAATATCAGTGGCACTAAGTATCATATTTAAGGAGTCACTGGAGTCGGGGGAGATTCCAAGATGCTGGAAACAAGCAAATGTGATACCTATCTTCAAAAAGGGAAGGAGGGATACGGCTCTGAACTATAGACCAGTTTCCTTGACCAGCATAGTTTGCAAACTTATGGAGAAACTACTAAGGAAACATATCTCTCTTCACTTGGAATCCTTCAACTTTTTGTCAGTGAGGCAACATGGCTTCAGAGAAGGAAGATCAACAGTAACAAACTTATTAGAATTTTATGATGAGGTAAGCCAAATCTTACAGGAAAGAGAGGGCTGGGCAGATTGCATATTCCTAGACTTCCAGAAAGCGTTTGACACTGTTCCACATGGGAGACTTATTAGGAAGCTGCAATCAATGGCTAGAATAGGTGGAAATGTCTTGGAATGGATAAAAACTTACTTAGAAGGAAGGGAACAGAGGGTTAGAGTAAGACACTCAGTGTCTGAATGGAGAAGAGTTAGTAGTGGAGTTCCACAGGGTTCAGTTTTAGGGCCACTTTTGTTCCTTGTATATGTAAATGACCTACCAGAGTCTGTAAATTCATTCATGAATATGTTTGCAGATGATGCAAAGATTGTGAAGAAAGTAAAAAACGAGAACAATGGTAGAGAACTTCAGGAGGATCTAAATAATCTGCATGAGTGGTCAGAAAAGTGGCTAATGAAATTCAATACCTCAAAATGTAAGGTAATGAGAATGGGTACAAGTGCAAGAAGGCCCAAGCTTGACTACTCGGTGGCTGGAGTACAACTTCAAGAGACAGAAAATGAGAGAGATCTAGGAGTAAACATACTGGCAGATTTGTCTCCAGAAATACATATAAATGGCGTAGTAAGGGCAGCATATGCATTCTTATCAAATGTAAGGGTAGCCTTCAGGCACATGGACAAGGAAATGTTCAGAAATATTTATGTAACCTATGTGAGGCCAAAACTCGAATATGCAGCCCCCTTTTGGAATCCGCACTTGAAAAAGCACATAGCTAAGCTTGAAAAAGTTCAAAGACATGCCACGAAACTGGTGCCAGAAATTCGCAATCTCGGTTATGATGAGAGGCTGAGGGAATTAGACTTGCCATCACTCGAAGCTAGAAGAGTAAGGGGGGATATGGTGACAGTCTTTAAATTCCTTCATGGTTATGATAGAGTGGATAGGGATCGATATTTCGATATGGCTGGCTCTAGAACTAGAGGTCATAGTTTGAAGCTTCGTAAGAAAACTTGTTTGCAGGATGTAAGGAAATACTTTTTCAGTGTAAGAGTAGTTGATAATTGGAATTGGCTAAGCGAGGAGGTAGTTAATGCTATCTCAATCCATAGTTTTAAGGACAGGTATGATAAGTATCACTAAGTCTAAAAATGGAACCGATCAGGAGACGGGAAGATACGAGCTTTGGGCTCTTTCCCGTAAACACAATTAGGTAATCACACATATACACACATGCACACTCTTGACCCCCATCTCCCCCCTCTCTCTCTCTCTCTCTCTCTCTCTCTCTCTCTCTCTCTCTCTCTCTCTCTCTCTCTCTCTCACACACACACACACACACACACACACACACACACACACACACACACGCACACGCACACATCTATCCCTCCCTCCCTTCTCCTCTCTCTCTCTCTCTCTCTCTCTCTCTCTCTCTCTCTCTCTCTCTCTCTCTCTCTCTTTCTCTCTCTCTCTCTCTTACACACGCTCACACACACACACATCTCTCTCTTACATACGCACACACACACATCTCTCACTCTCTCTTACACACGCACATACACATAACTCGCTCTCTCTCTCTTACATTCTTACAATCGAACACACACACACGCACGCACAGAAATCTGTGCAGATCTGTTAGTAAACTGCATGTCTAGTATCTCAAAGTATATTTGGTTTAAAGTGTTGAACTAATATACAGTTTTATGGACACTATTACTCTTAGAGAAAAGATGATCTCTTAGTGCCGAGAGTATAATGAAACATACATCACTTATTTATTCAGCTATTTTCATATAAAACGAGTGAAACAGGGAGAGCATTTTGGCCTGTACCAAGAATCCATCTTCATCATGATCATCATCTTCTTCTTCCCTTCCATTTTTACAGGAAACGGCTGGATGAGAATTTTTGCATTTATCTTAACTTTAGTCCTTAAAGATGCTGGTTCACCTCAGATCTCATATATCCATTGATGTAGCCACTGACAATAAAGAGCTTAAAGAGTTTTACAAGAGAGACTCCACTATCCTGCACACTTTATCCCCAGCGGCTTTAGCGAAGAGAATTAGTCATTATCTTGGCCTCATGGGTAGGAGACAAATCTATCTATTCTACTGTATATACATAAGCCATTTTCCCCTTATAAAGGGAGTGCCTGAGTCAGGGAAAAAATAACCTGACTCTGGGAAGAGAAAATACATAGGGGGGGATTTCTAGTCCCCTCGCTCAGCCCCATTTAGTCGACTCTTATGATACACAGGGGAGCACCGAGGAAGTTCTAGACCACCTTCCTCATGGGGAAGGAGACAAATAATAATAATAATAATAATAATAATAATAATAATAATAATAATAATAATAATAGAATAATAATAGTGATAATAACAATACTATTACTACTACTACTACTACTACTACTACTACTACTACTACTACCATCACTACTAATAATAGTAGTAGTAATAATAATAATAATAATAATAATAATAATAATAATAATAATAATAATAATAATAATAATAATAATAATAAAAATAATAATAATAATAATAATAATAATAATAATAATAATAATAATAATAATAATAATAATATTTAAAAAGTAACAATGTATCCCACTGAAGCTAAACTGTATTCCAATGATATGAGAACGAATTGTGTGTGTATGAGAGAGAAAAGAGAGAGAGAGAGAGAGAGAGAGAGAGAGAGAGAGAGAGAGAGAGAGAGAGAGAGAGAGAGAGAGAGAGAGAGAGAGAGAGAGGAGAGAGAGGAGAGAGAGAGAGAGAACCTACCTAAACTTTTACCCTCAATAGCAATTTTGAATAATCTGCTACCAACATACCCAATTAAAGGGAAAAGTTCGAACAAATTCCCCTTGTAGGAATACTTTCCGTCGCTCAGTAGTCATAGGATATGGCTCCCACCAAGGAGTCCCTGAGTTCAATTGTCAAAAGTCTCGTTCAGCTTAACTTTTCACCAGAATCACTAGTAGCCACTTTCAACTCAGAATCCTAATTGAGAACACTATACGATGTTTGTGGTTCATGATGGAACAGAATCTCTTCAAAACTTGAGCTCAGACAGAGGAGCTAACGATTGTGTAAGAGATACGAGTATCTAACTGTGTTTCCCAAGCTTTCCATATTGGAGGAACCCTGCTGGCTAGTACAGTGGTAACGCGCTGGCTTGGCATTCACGAGGTCGAAAGATCGGTTCCCGTCCAAGACCGAAAGTTTAAGCTGTTTACTGGCAGGAACTGCTGTGGTTGGACACCACAGTGGGGGGTTGGGGCTTGCCCCGGCTGACGAATACCCATTGTATAATGAAATGGAAATAAAGTTTGTTGTTATATTAAATATTCATATGCCAAGGAACCCCTATATATAATATACTAATATTTATATATATATTTTTTTAAGAAAACTTCCTGAGTAATATAAGTCATACTAAATCTACAATTACATCACATGTGAGTTCACACTAATAAGTCAATTATTTGTTGTTGAATAGAAATTATGAATTGAGATCACTGTCATTTTGTAATGGCACATCATTATTTTACGGTTTCTTGCGGAACCCCAGGTGATGGTCGGCGGAACCGCGATTGGGAATCACTGACCTAACTCCTTCGTCAATTAATGACGTGGACTTTTTTTCAAGGCAAAGCCAGTGTTTAACAGCTTAAACTATAGAAAGTAGGACGTAGATCAGTAGATAGTGATAAGAGTTGTTTACGAGGAAAATAAAATAGGAAATACACACACACACACACACACACACACACACACACACACACACACACACACACACACACACACACACACACACACACACACTACACACACACACACACACACACACACACACACACACACACACACACACACAGAGTGGATAGGGATCGATATTTTGATATGGCTGGCTCTAGAACTAGAGGTCATAGTTTGAAGCTTGGTAAGAAAACTTCTTTGCAGGATGTAAGGAAATACTTTTTCAGTGTAAGAGTAGTTGATAATTGGAATTGGCTAAGCGAGGAGGTAGTTAATGCTATCTCAATCCATAGTTTTAAGGACAGGTATGATAAGTATCACTAAGTATAAAATGGAACCGATCAGGAGACGGGAAGATACAAGCTTTGGGCTCTTTCCCGTAAACACAATTATGTAATCACCACACACACCACACACCACACACACACACACACACACACACACACACACACACACACACACACACACACACACCCTATATATATATATATATATATATATATATATATATATATATATATATATATATATATATATATATGAGTAAGCACAACTGTTAGCACACAGCACTAAATGGCAAGGAAGTCCATCAGTGAAACAACACATAGAAAAAATAACGTCATATTTCGGATGCTAGCTGGACCCTATCTCAAGCACAAGTGAGTGTAAAATAACAATGATAGAGGGAGTAAAAACAGAAAGGAATAAAACCTTCAATCAAAGAAAACGGACAAATCATTAATAAGTCATTAACAAAAGAAGATATTAATCTCTAATTACGATTATAGATCGGTAACTAGAAAACCCTTTAATATAAAGAAAACAAAAAACCAATGAGCTAAAAATAAAAGTAACAAAATAAAAAAAAATTATATATATATATATATATATATATATATATATATATATATATATATATATATATATATATATATATATATATATATATATATATATATATATATATATATATATATAAGCTATAAGGTTGGATTCCTTTTAACCTTCTGTGGTGTAGTGGTAGCGCCTTGACTTAGTAATCATAAGTCCTAGGTTCGAGTCCCGGTCGGGGTAAAAAATATTCATGTTTTCACATATGTAATGTGCTTATTTGATAATTTCATGGCCCGAATGAGATTGGGAATTGAATTAAATGCTAAAATGAAGCCACGAGTGAGGTTGGGGAATCTGTAATATGAACATAGTGGCATTCAGATAGAATGCGTTCATTCCTAAGTATAGCAGATATAAGCTATAAGGTTGGATTCCTTTTAACCATCTGTGGTGTAGTGGTAGCGCCTTGACTTAGTAATCATAAGTCCTGGGTTCGAGTCCCGGTCGGGGTAAAAAATGATTCATATATATATATATATATATATATATATATATATATATATATATATATATATATATATATATATATATATAATCACTGACATAAAAATAAAATAAAATACATATACATACAAAGAAAAAATATCTATGCATAGACAAACATACCTATTCACGAGGATAAATACTTAGACAGCAAGAGAAAGCACATACAAATATGTAAACACACATATCTACATAAATGAACATAACCCCATAAACACGCACATATGTGTACAAAAACATATACAGACACACATACGAACATACAACTGTACATATAGATAAGTAAATGACCAAATGTAAACTATAAATAGACATAACTCGGCTAAACAAAAGGGCTGTCTAATATAAATGATTGTGGTCTACTTGGGGAATTTTCTTGGCCAGGGCATACTTGAGGAGTCTATTGTCTACCGCATAAGGCATCGACTGGCCTTTTAACAAAGTGAAATTGTTGGTCGTTTCAATAACGGCTGATGCCACTATCTGATGGGATCGATGAAAAAGATACATCAGAAAGAAAAGATGCCAAAGGAATGGAGGAAAAGCTTTCTCATACCATTATTCAAGGAGAAAGGGGATGTTCAAGATTGTAATAATT
>JAXCGZ010020814.1:145000-160000 GCA_037179515.1 Halocaridina rubra | reverse complement strand
TATATATATATATATATATATATATATATATATATATATATATATATATATATATATATATATTATACACATTACCTTAAATCCCACATGCTTCTGTGTTTTATATATTGGTTTAAAATATTTAGTCTTAAATCTCTCTCTCTCTCTCTCTCTCTCTCTCTCTCTCTCTCTCTCTCTCTCTCTCTCTCTATATATATATATATATATATATATATATATATATATATATATATATATATATATATATATATATATATATATATATACAGAGATTCCCTTTCTTCACATTACATTACTGGCTTCTTCGGACGGACACCGAGGAACTTTAAGACTTAAACACTGGTTGTTGAGGACTTATATCTGGGAAAAGATATTTTTTCACCACTGGAAACAGACTTAAAAATTTGGATTATATGACTAATGCAAGACAAGCTAGAGGCCATCTTGATTCCTAATAAGATAACAGAATTAAGGGGGTAAATTTCGTTAGTTCTGAAGACAACAGAACTATCAGGGGGAGTAATAGGTAAAGAGACAGCCAGAGACTGTCTTGGAGGCATTAACTTTAACTAAATTGTGGGTGCCTCACTCAGAAACTCTCTGTAAATCGGAGTTTAGAGTTGAAGGAGAGTTATACGAAACTGATTACGAGTAGCAGAGGAAGGATATGAGTAGAAGGCAGAGGAAGAATGAAATGTAGCATCGTCGGCAAAGGCGTGGAGAAGAGAGGAGGATGGGAACTAAAGAAGATTGCTAATGAAGAGAAGGAACAGAGTAGGTGAGAGAACAGAATCCTATATAACACCACTGGTAACCAGAAATGAGTTAGATGTTACACCGCCAGCAACCACAGATATAAAACAATCAGAAACAAAACTAGAAATCGGAGAACAGAGAGAAGGGGTAAAGCCATACGCATGGAGTTTGGCCAACAGAGCATTGTGCCAGACAATGTCAATGCCTTAGGCTACGTCCACACAAAACGTGATGAGCGGGGAGGTAGTGGGAGCGATGAGTGTGGCGAGATCAGCGTCATCGCGATGCCTGTCCAAATAGGAAGCGTCAATGTCTCCAATAATTAGTTCAGGCGACATGATGAAAATGATGAAAATAGCTAGGGATGTCGCTAGGTAGTGTGCGTCATTTTGGAACATACTGCATCGCATAGCGTCAAACGAGGAGAATAAGCGGAGTGACATACCTTCCCGTTCATCCAGTGTAGCCACCCACATATAATTTAATGAGTATCATATTGTTACGTTATCCCTTACCACTCAAGCCTCCCCGCTCGTCGCGTCTGGTGTGGCCGTAGCCTTAGAGATATCAAGGGCTACGACAAAGGATTCCCCATAGTTCATCAAAGAAGATGACCATACCTATCTCACAAATGAGAAGAGACTTAAGGAGTTAGTAAAGACATGCTCCGGGAGTGCTTTTAAAGCACAATAGCAGAATAAATTGCAACACAATAATAAATCAAATTCAATATAATATTAGGCTTAATATATCAGGTAAAAGCAAACAACAACAACAACAACAACAACATAAAACTAATAATAATAATAATAATAATAATAATAATAATAATAATAATAATAATAATAATAATAATAATAATAGTAGTAGTAGTAGTAGTAGTAGTAGTAGAAGAAAACCCTTTTTATTTTAACAAGCATGATTTTTTTTCCCAAAATGTAAGTAATACTTAAATCCTCCCTCATTGCAAGACGGTCCGAATTTAAGGGGAAGGCTTTTATACTAGCTTCCTAAATCTCTTCTTTAATTACATTGTTTCTATATTGCGAGACACTGGGACCTCAGTTTCTCAAAAGATATGCATCACATGACGAACTGCAATTAATTTTATATTTCATTTGCCGATGCGTGTAGTGTGTTATGATCTAAAAAAAAAAAAAGTAACAGAAACATAATAAAGGAGCAGAAAAAAATAAAGATGAGATGGTGACAGATTAGGATAGACATATGCATGAAAGAGACTTGAAAAGTCTAGCAGCAAAGGGAAAGGAAAAGGCTGCACTCCTAAGGATGGAATGTTGCTTAAGATGCTCAATGATCTGTGGTATGAAGGGGAAGGAAAAATCCTGACTCAACAGGGTATCGCCATAAATAACATCCGTAGAACACACATGGAAGATGTATTGTCAAGAAGAAGAAAAAGAAAATGAAGAAAAAGAAGAAATATGAAGAAGAAGAAGAAGAAGGAGAAAAAGAAGAGGGGGAGGAGGAGATCCTGATAAAAGCAATGTGACAAGAAGAAGAAGAAGAAGAAGAAGAAGAAGAAGAAGAAGAAGAAGAAGAAGAAGAAGAAGAAGAAGAAGAAGAAGAAGAAGAAAGAAAGATGAAGAAGAAGAAGAGAAGAAGAAGAAGAAGAAGAAGAAGAAGAAGAAGAAGAAGAAGAAGAAGAAGAAGAAGAAGAAGAAGAAGAAAGATGAAGAAGAAGAAAAATAAGAGGGGGAGGAGGAGATCCTGATAAATGCAAATTGGCAGGAAGAAGAAGAAGAAGAAGAAGAAGAAGAAGAAGAAGAAGAAGGGAAGGAGGAGATCCTGATAAATGCAAATTGGAAAGAAGAAGAAGAAGAAGAAGAAGAAGAAGAAGAAGAAGAAGAAGAAGAAGAAGAAGAAGAAGAGGAGGAGGAGGAGGAGGAGGAGGAGGAGGAGGAGGAGGAGGAGGAGGAGGAGGAGAAGGACAGCCATACTCGAGTTTGGTATGCAAGTGTAATCAGTCACGAGACCCTTCTTAACACCGCAATGCATCTAAAGGTAATGTTTCCACTTGCAACATAAACTTTTGAAGCAATGATAATATATCACAAACTTTACGCTTAAAAGCCAGATATCATAAGTTTACATATTCTTGGATTCCTTTTCAGTTACATTAACTTTCGTAGTAGCATTTCTGTAGGTGAAGAGATACAGGATGGGCACATTATGTAACCCATACTTATATGCATACTCAAGTAGTCACCGTGGCTCAAGCGGTAGCATCCGCGACTCTGAGGCGTCAGGTCGAGGGTTCGCGCCCCGTCACGGTCTGAGGTTAGCAAGGGCATGCACTCAGGGTAACGATTACATCTGCCAAAACAAGTCCTTCGCAAGAAGGCATTCGTCCTAGCCCTTGGTAGAAAAGGGAATCCGTGACGTAAAACCGGAACTTATAAGCATACTCAAATTCAGCTCTATACATGTTGGATTGGCCCTTCTATATATACTTCCTTTTAGTTATTCTCTGTTATTTAACTCCACATTTTTAATTGGGTTGCATAATTTATTCATATTGTTTTGCAGGTCTATTGTCTATTTCTTTATTCTATTCCATGTTCTACCATACGCTAGGCAGAATAATCTGCTTGGTACTAATATACTGCCATACCCTACCATATACTTAGGAAACTATTGATTTTCTATATTATTGCTTTATTGAAATCCATATCTGAATAGAAACTTGAGAAACCTGACTTGTTTTGACACTTCATTTCTTTTTTTTTTTTACTTTCCTAGTTACATATTCCTAAAAATAATAATGATAGATTTGTGTATTACTTGTAAGTTTTTTTATTCTAAAAAATAATAATAATAATAATCAGCCGTAAATATATATTTTGATGTTTTTCCATTCTAATAGCTGTCTCTCTCTGTCTCAGGCTGTCTGTCTGTCTGTCTGTCTGTCTCTCTTTATGTATGTATATATGAATAATTATATATATATATATATATAATATATATATATATATATATATATATATATATATATATATATATATATATATATATATATATACATATATATACCACTATCATCCTTTGCTTCTGCTACTGTTCTCCAAACTCCACCGAGTTTGTGTCTTTCTTTGAATATCTCTCCTCGTGCCATGAGTCCTTGCTATCTTCTCACCCACATGCCGAAGTTCTCTACATTGGAGACTTCAATGTACACCACAGTGAGTGGCTTCATTCTTCTCACACTGATGAGGGAGGAAGCCAGGCTCTTGCTTTCTCTATTACTCACGATCTGGAGCAAATTATCAAACATCCTACTCGCGTTCCTGATCGTCACGAACATGCTGCAAACACTCTTGACCTATTTTTACTTCTAACTCTTATTCTGTGCTTTCCCCTCTTGGTAAATCTGACCACTCCGTGATCTCTGTCTCTTCCATTTTCGCTCCCCCACCACCAATCCCTCCTACTCAACGCCGCCTTTGGCACTTCGAGCGAACCCAATATGAAAATTTGCGTAACTTTCTCTTTGACTTTCCATGGGATGACTACTGCTTTCGGTCCCGCAACCCTGATTGGGTAGCTGTAAAAGTTACCGAGATCGTGACCGCGGGAATGGAGGCATACATCCCCTCTTCTACAAAAACTTTCTCTCCCCCTAAACCTTGGTTTGACCGTGCCTGCTCCATGGCTATCCAGGCTAGGAATCAGGCTCACCGATCTTACCAAGCCTCTCCTTCCGATTTAACTCGCTCTGCTTTTATTATAGCTAGGAATCGCTGTACAGCTCAGATTCGAAGGTCTAAGGCTTCCTTTATAAGAAGGAAAATTGATGACCTTAACTCCTCTCCCAATGACAAATGCTTCTGGTCCTTAGCCAAAAGCCTCTCCAAAAACTTCTGTAACTCAAGCTTTCCCCCTCTCATTCGTTCTGATGGTTCTATAGCTTGCTCTCCCACTGATAAAGCTACTCTTTTTGGCTCTCATTTTTCTGCCAACTCTTCTATCAACGATTCCAGCGCACCTGTTCCTCAGTCTTTTCCCCTCTCTAACCCTATGCCCTCCCTTATCCTTTCTTCACGCAAAGTTCATAAGGTTCTTCGCTCACTAAAGACAAACAAGGCATCTGGTCCCGATGGTATCCCTGCAAGGTTCCTTAAGGAGTTTGCAGATGAACTGGCTCCCGTGCTTTGCCGTCTTTTTCGCCTCATTCTGTCAACCAGTATCTATCCTTCATCTTGGAAGCATGCTCTAGTTCAACCTGTGCCTAAGAAGGGTGACCACTCTGTTCCTTCTAACTACCGACCTATTGCTCTAACCTCCTCTATTGCTAAAGTTTTCGAAACTTTGCTCAATGCTCACTTCTTGAAACGCCTTGAATCTAACACACTTATCTCCGATCACCAGTACGGCTTCCGCAAGGCAAGATCCACTGGTGATCTGACCTATCTTACTCATGTATGGTCATCTTCTCTGAGGAACTATGGGGAATCCTTTGTCGTCGCCCTTGATATCTCTAAGGCTTTTGACAGAGTCTGGCACAAAGCTCTGTTGGCCAAACTCCC
This sequence comes from Halocaridina rubra, assembly GCA_037179515.1. Lineage (NCBI taxonomy): Eukaryota > Metazoa > Arthropoda > Malacostraca > Decapoda > Atyidae > Halocaridina > Halocaridina rubra. Next base: position 154,697 of record JAXCGZ010020814.1, on the reverse strand, counting down.
TGCCTATGGCTTTACCCCTTCTTTCTGTTCTCTGATTTCCAGTTTTCTTACTGACCGTTCTATATCTGTAGTTGTTGATGGCGCGACATCTAGCCCTTTCTCTGTTTCCAGTGGTGTTCCACAGGGTTCTGTTCTTTCACCTACTCTCTTCCTTCTCTTCATCAATGATCTTCTACAATCCCCATCTTCCTCTCTTCTTCATGCCTTTGCCGATGATTCTACCCTTCACTTTTCCTCTGCCTTTTCTTCACAACCTTCATCTGTTACTCGTAATCAATCTCGTATCACTCTTTCTTCTACTCTCAACTCCGATTTGCAGAGAGTATCTGAATGGGGCACTCAAAATTTAGTAAAATTCAATGCCTCCAAAACACAGTTTCTGGCTATCTCTTTATCTTCTTCTCCTCCTGATAACCCTATTGTCTTCGAAATCAATGAAATTTACCCTCTTAACTCTATCAATATATTAGGAATCCATATAGCCTCTAACTTGTCTTGGAGGAATCACATAATCCAGATTTCTAAATCTTCATCCAAAAAATTGGGGGTTTTGTTTCGTTTTCGTTATTACTTTTCCTCATTGCAGTTACTTAAAATTTACAAAGGTCTTATCCGCCGCTGCTTAGAATACTGCTCACACATCTGGGGTGCTTCTTCCTTTACTTATCTTCTTGATAGGGTTGAATCTAAGGCAGTCAGACTCATTAATGATCCTTCTCTTACTTCTAACCTGGATTCTCTCTCTCTTCGCCGTAAGGTATCTTCCCTTTCGCTTTTCTATCGCTACTACTTCCATCGCTGCTCTGATGAGTCGGCGAGTTGCATCCCTCCTCCACTACCGAGGCCGCGTAACACTCGCCAAGCGGCCTCATCTCACATGTACTGTGTGGAGATTTGTAGCTCGCGTATTGGTCGGTGCAGCGACTGCTTCTTCCCATCTACCTCCAGACTCTGAAACTCTCTTCCTCCTTCTGTCTTTCCTAATTCTTATGACCTTTCATCCTTCAAAAAGCAGATCTATCGTCATCTCAAAGCCTAATCCTCCATAGCTCTGGGTCTTCTTTACTTTGACTGTTTTTTCTGTCTGTCGTTTTCCTTTATGTGACATTACCTCATCTCTGCCTTGCCCTTAACCTTTTTCTTTTCTTTCGTCTTGGTATTTTCTCGTGCCCGGACCTTTGTTGATGAGGGCAGTTTCTGCCTGTCCCGGTGTCACACTCTTTAGAAAAAAAAAAAAAAAAAAAAAAAAAATATATATATATATATATATATATATATATATATATATATATATATATATATATATATATATATATATATATATATGTTCCGGTTCCGGTTTTACGTTACGGACTTCCTTTTCTACCAAGGGCTAGGACGGTTACCTTCTTGCGAAGGACTTGGTTTGGCAGATGTAATCGTTACCCTGATTGCATGCCCTTGCTAACCTCAGACCGTGACGGGGCTCGAACCCTCGACCTGACGCCTCAGAGTCGCGGACGCCACCGCTTGAGCCACGGTGACTATCTATCTATATATATATATATATATATATATATATATATATATATATATATATATATATATATATATATATATATATATAATATATATATATATATATATATATATATATATATATATATATATATATATATATATATATATATATATATATATATATATATATATATATATATATACCTTACCTTACCGCAGTGCCGTATCCTCTCGGACGTGGGCTACCATTGATCGCCATGCTTCAATATCTTTCATTCTACTCCGTATTTGAGCATTAGTCCAATTCCCACCGATCGCTTCTTTTAATCCATCTAAGAATTTCTTTTTGGGTCTTCTTCTTCCTCTCTTTGCCGGGATTCTCCCAGTCATGCAGGTGATCTCGAGGCTTTCCTTCCTTTCTATATGTCCTGTGAATCTTAATTGTCTTTTGCGTATGTTAGTCATTATTTCCCTTTTGATGTTCAGTCTGCTTAGTGTCTCCTCATATGTTATTTTCTGCGTCCATGAGATCTTCAACATTCTTCTCCATATTCTCATTTCCATTGCTTCTAATTTCTTCCTTGATTGTTTATTGATGGTCCAAGTTGCACATCCATACAGTAATGTTGACCATATGTAGCATTTTACAAATCTTTTCCTTAGCTCCATTGATATTTTTGGGTTAGTTATTAGTTTCTTCATCTTCTCCATGCTTTGGTTGGCTATAGCTATTCTTCTTATTATTTCTTTTTCAGTTTTGCCATCCCAATTTATAGTACTTCCTAGGTATGTGAATTGTTGTACTTGCACTATCCTTTCCTTCCCCAATCTTAAATTTACTATTGGACTTCTTTCCTTCTTTGTTATTACCATTGCCTTTGTTTTCTCTTTATGTTTACCATTATTCCCTTCGATTTGCTTTCTTCATCTATCTTCTGCACTAGATTCTGCAACTTCTCCTCGGAATCAGCTATCAGAACTGTGTCATCTGCATACCTTATGTTGTTTATAATTTTTCCCGCTATTGTTATTCCATCCTCATGTTTAATTTCACTCGTTATTATATCTGCATATATGTTAAACAGATCTGGTGACATTACGCATCCTTGCCTGACTCCTCGTTTGATTTCTATCCATTCTGTCGTTTCTTCCCCGATTTTAATGGCCACCTTTTGTTTTTCATATAAATTCTTTATCAATCTTAGATCTTGCCCATCTATTCCAATATTTTTCAAGATGTTCAGCAATTCTATGAGTCTTACTTTATCGAGAGCCTTCCCGTAGTCTATAAAACAGACATAGACATCTTTTTGTACTTCTATTGCATTTTCTATCATTCGAATTAGCGCGAAAATAGCGTTTGTGGTACCTGAGTTTGCCACAAACCCAAACTGCTCTTCAGATATTTCTGGCCTTATTTTATTCCTTATTCTTTCTGTTATGACTCTAAGGATTATTTTTGCAATATGGTTCATTATACTAATGGTTCTGTGTTGTTCACATCTGAGTGTTCCTGATATCTTGGGGATTGTTATCATTAGTGTTTCTGTCATTTGGTTAGGTAGTCTTCATGTGTTGTATATCTTGTTTGCTCTATCTGTTATAATTTCTACTCCTTTTTCTCCCAAAGCTTCCAACATTTCTATGGCTATTCCATCCTTTCCAATTGATTTCCCACTCTTCATCTTTCTCACTGCAGCTCTTATTTCGTCTTTCATGATTTCCGGTCCTTGATCATCAGTCTCCAGTTCGAGTTCGCCTCTATTGTCATCATATAATTCTTTTATATATTCCGCCCATCTCTCTCTGACATCTTTTGTTTCCATTAACACTTTCCCATCTTTATTCATTATGGAGTTGTTTTGGCTTCCACGTTTTTTCCTGCATAGTATTTGATTTATCTTGTCGTACATTTTCCCCTGATTGTTCTTTGACATCTCTGCTATTTCAGTGAAACTCTCATTCATCCACTTTTCTTTCGCTTTGTTACATTCTCGGTGTATTCTTCTATTATATTCTCTGTATCTATTTTCATCTCTATTCTTTGTTCCCCTTCTTTCATCCTTTAATTTAAGTATGTCGTTATGCATCCATGGTTGCTTTTTCTTTCTCTTTAGCTTTGGTCTACTCGCAGTGCTTTCCTCTATTGCTTTCTGTAAACTATCCCATTGTTGTTGTTGTCGTGTATTTTCCTCTTCATCATCCTGACTTCGAACCTCATATCGATTCACTGTTTCCAGCGCAAAGGTGTTCCTTATTTCTTGTTTTTTCTTTAGCATATCTATTTGCCTTTTCGTACACTCTTTTCCTGTTTTTACCTTTTTTAACCTAAGTTTAATTGTTGCTACAACCGGGTTGTGATCACTGTTACAGTCCGCTCCTGGGTAAGTTCTTACTTGCTGTATTGCTTTCCGGACTCTTTTATTAATGGTGATATAGTCTATTTGATTTTTTAATCTGCCCCCTGGGCTTCTCCATGTCCATAATTTGCGTGGACGGTGTTTATACCATATGTTTGTTATCACCTGTTGATATTGTGAGCACCATTCTATCAATTTCTCCCCTCTCTCATTTCTCTCCCCCAATCCATTCTGTCCTACAATATCCTCATGTCTTCTGTTCCCCACTTTTGCATTTAAATCTCCCATAATTATTATTACGTCATGTTCTTCACAATGCTCTCTTGCTTTGATCATATCTTCGTAGAACGCCTCTAATTCTTCGTCTGTGCTATCTGCTGTTGGTGCATATACCTGTATTATATTAATGTTGAATGGATTTCCTTTCAGTTTTATCATTATCACCCCGTCAGATATATACATACATATATACACATTACCTTAAATCCAACATACTTCTGTTTTATATATACTGATTTAAAGTATTTAGTCTTAAGTCTCTCTCTCTCTCTCTCTCTCTCTCTCTCTCTCTCTCTCTCTCTCTCTATATATATATATATATATATATATATATATATATATATATATATATATATATATATATATATACTGTATATATATATATATATATATATATATATATATATATATATATATATATATATATATATATATATATATATATATATATATATATAGAGAGAGAGAGAGAGAGAGAGAGAGAGAGAGAGAGAGAGAGAGAGAGAGAGAGAGAGAGAGAGAGAGAGAGAGAGAGAGAGAGATGTATGCCGTATTTAACGTAATCTCTCCTTGCTTTAATAAGAGACACTGAATTAACATGGTCTACCACTGACTCCATACATCAAATTATATTATACTGAGCCTGATGAGTTGGCAGAAGCTAACATACAACGGACTCACTTTCCTTTTCTCATTCCTGTGTGTATTACCCAAAATAGTTGTAAGTGTCATCTCTGGGAGTTGAACTCGGTACATTCTGGGTGACCGCAGAGATACTGGAAACCTTTTTTCAATATTGCCTTGCATTATTGTTGTCTATTCCTGTACGAATCACGAAGGAAAGTTGAATGAGAGATCGTCTACAGGGTGTCCACAAAGTCTGGGTACATAGGAAATTTCACTATGCAGACCTATTCAATCGAGTTCACCTGAATTTTGTAAAGCGCATCAAATTATGCATTGAAAATGATGAAACTCATACTGAAAATATAATTTATTAACATTAGAAGTCTGGGTACACAGGAGATCAACACATACTTTTAAAAAAAAATAATTTTATTTAAATCTAATGTTATTAAATAATATTTTCAATATGATTTTCACCATTTTCAATGCATAATTTGATGCGCTTTACAAAATTCAGATGAACTCGATTGAATAGGTCTGCATAGTGGAATTTCCTATGTACCCAGACTTTGTGGACACCCTGTACAGTAGATTGAAGCCAGCCTCTATAGGCCTATCTGCGACTGAGTCCCCCCCCTACATTTTTTTTCTATTTCTATCTTCATGGTAATATTCCATCTGTATATTTTCCACTAACTTCTGTAATCTTCTTTTCCAAATCTTTATGCCAGATAAAAATATTTTCCATTTTTGAAGTGTTTACTAGATATTACATATTCGCAATGATCACGTGAGAACAAAAATGATCATAAGTAAATATTCAAATATTTCACATTTTAGAACATGTTGTATTGGATTTTATTTATGTGTGATGTTCCCTTGAGGACAAAAATAATCATCCATTTGATTTGCAAAATATTAGGGGAGAAAGCGAGAATACCTCCTCTGTGTTCCCCTGCGTGTTGTAAGTCAATTAAATGGGGCACAGGAAAGGGGCCAATGATCCCCCGCCTTTGTGTTTTCCTCCCACATTATGCCAAGATTTTTGCCTTGATTCAGCCATCCCCTTATTAGGGGGATTATGGCTATCTATATATAAAAACCATAACTCCCTTTAAAAAAGAGGTGGTTGAGTCAAATAAAAAACCCTGATTCTTAGTGGGAGGAAAGTACAGAGGAGGGAAACTCCCAGTCCCCCCACTTTACCCAAGTTAGTCGACTTTTACGACACGGTGGGGAATATGGAGGAGATATTCTTTCAAAAGCGAGTACCGTGAGTGAGTGTATCATACAAGCGAACATAAATTCAGAGAAGCAAAACAAAGAGGAAGTTAAACAAGAAATTAATGATAATAAAACCGACAGATCTGAGATTATTACAATGTCCGTGGCATCCGGTTTTTAGGCACTCAATAAAAGGGACCTTTGTTTGGCACTCTTAAGGCAGCTGCACTCTCTCTCTCTCTCTCTCTCTCTCTCTCTCTCTCTCTCTCTCTCTCTCTCTCTCTCTCTCTCTCTCTCTCTCTCTCTCTCTCTCTCTCTCTCTCTTCTCTTCTCTCTCGCACACACACACACACACACACACATACACACACACACACACACTCAAAAATGTTCATTGTTCTATTTAAAAAAAAATATACAGAAATTAGAGAGCATCAGTCTAAAATTTTAGGCCTATCTATATTATTATTATTATTATTATTATTATTATTATTATTATTATTATTATTATCAACAACAACTAGAACCCCAACAACAACAACAACAATAATAAATAATAATAATAATAATAATAATAATAATAATAATAATAATAATAATAATAATAATAATAATAATAATAATAATAATAATAATAATAAGAAGAAGAAGAAGAAGAAGAAGAAGAAGAAGAAGAAGAAGAACTAATCGTCATTCTTTGCAACTACTTAACTATTTTCCATGGCTTAGTGGATTAAATTGGGATGATATATTAAAGAACTCGAGATCGAGAACGCCTCATTTCATGGCAATATTGTGAATATTTACTTCCCCATGGCGAAGATTTGCAAAGGACAGCAGAGGGCGCGTCCTCGTAGCCCTGCTAACTCAGCAGGCATAATGAGTGCATTAGTGGAAATTGCAGGATATTTGTAAGTCAAATCCACCATGAACTCAGGCAAAAACAGGAGAGAGAGAGAGAGAGAGAGAGAGAGAGAGAGAGAGAGAGAGAGAGAGAGAGAGAGAGAGAGAGAGAGAGAGAGCCCTCCGTTTACCTTGCGTAACCAAGAGAGAGAGAGAGAGAGAGAGAGAGAGAGAGAGAGAGAGAGAGAGAGAGAGAGAGAGAGAGAGAGAGAGAGAGAGAGAGAGAGAGAGCCCTCCGTTTACCTTGCGTAACCATAGTGTTTATATTTGAAGTTATAAAAGTCTTTGTAGTACGCCATATCAGGGTCGCATTTCGGCGCTGGCGCCCGCAGACGCTCGAGAGTGATCAAAGACATTTCCTCCAAATTTCTCAGTTAAAACACATTTGTTGAAACTGCCAACATACTTCGTTACGATTTAAGGGTCAATTTTGAGACCTAAACCAACAAAATGTCGGAAAATATGACCTTTAAGTGAGAACTATGAAACAAATACATTTGTTTATGTAGATAATTGTTTGTATATGTTTTGAGAGACATTTATGATATATGAGCAAACAAGATGGCGGATGAATCAATGTATCTAAACTGAGAAATACAAAGAACATTTGTTTATCTACCTTCTCTCTTGTTTATGCTCTTGTTAGATTTTTTTTATTTATTCAGATAACTGTACATGGGGATATGTGCACATGGGCACTGCCAGTGATATTGCAGTTGGTAAACATTACAATCTATTTGGTTGTGCATAAATAAAATATTAATAGAATTTGCAATCAATTTTAAATATCATAGCAAGTAATTAATAATAAAAATATAGTGTAATAATTGATTGATGGCAGAAGAGCACTTTGCGATTATTAATTAAGAGTAATATTATTATGGTTTACATGTATTAATAGCAGATGAGCACTCTGCGATTATTAATTAAGAGTAATATTTATAACAATATTTTCAATAGCCCTTGTTGAATGCTATCATCTAAGTTTAAAAATCCACTTTTCAACAGTACTACTGCAGACAATAGAAAGCAGATATAGAATAACAATTTTCAGGTTAGAGTAATAAGTAGGTACATATACATATGCATGCATTAATTAGATGAGCAATAGAAACGCCACTGGGGCTTCATAATCATACATATCAAGGAGAGAGAGAGAGAGAGAGAGAGAGAGAGAGAGAGAGAGAGAGAGAGAGAGAGAGAGAGAGAGAGAGAGAGAGAGAGAGAGAGAGAGAGAGAGAGAGAGAGAGAGAGAGATTATTTTATTTTAATTTATTAATTTATTGCGCCAAGGCGTCAGACATTACATGAGTTCATACAAATAATGCTTCAAATGGATATAAAACCAAGAATTGAACATGGTTTACAGGGGAGGTGTACATATTGATAAAACATTGCTGCATACTAACACACAACTCACAGAATGGCAGCACAGAGTACATTATATGCAAAAGTAAAGCTCAGAGAAACGCAGAATGCACAAACAGAATTATATAGCAACATACAAGAAAATATATGTATAATTCAATATAATTAATGGCCACCAAAGTGAGGAAAACGAGCAAGAATAACATCAAGGTTGTCATCATTAAGTAAAAATGAGCAGATCTGTATTAAGTTCTGACCTCGTGGTAAAACATCTCTCACTGCGGGGCACTGAAGACAATAGTGGTCAAGAGTGTTAGCATTAGTTCGGTCGCATAATGTACAGGAGGTGTACTGTGGCATATCAGAGGAGAGAGAGAGAGAGAGAGAGGAGAGAGAGAGAGAGAGGAGAGAGAGAGAGAGAGAGAGAGAGAGAGAGAACTTCAGTGAGAGTTTGTGGTATTCATTTCAGCAAAAGGAGTTATTCGTCCTTTCCACAGATAAAGATGCATACATGCATACTCATACACATCATTGTCATCTGAGGGTAACACAACAAAGGAAAGTGCATGTAATTAATCGCATATACTTACACATATAAACCTAAACATACACACATAAACACAGCACCATATAATGGATCGGATGTAAAGGTGTATTTTCATTGTGATATACGAGGGGAATACGTATGTTCAACAGACATCTTGCTTGTTTATATTCTGAGAGACATGCATAAACATAAACAAACAAGATTTTGAATAAACAAATGCCTTTTTACTGAGAGATATCAGGTAAGTACATTTGTGTATCAGCCATATTGTTTGTAACTGTTGAGATAAACACACGTGAGATATAAACAAACGTGATAGTGAACACAGAAATGTATTTTATATGAGACATTTTAGTAACTATATTTGTTACATCAAACAATTTTGTTTTTGTCGTGAGAGACATACGTGAGACAAAAAAGTATGATTTTTTTTTATTTATTCAGATAACTGTACATGGCGACGTGCAAACGGGCACTCCCAGTGATATTGCAGTTGTTAAACATTACGATCTATATTTATAGTTATAGTCATAGCTAGTCATAGATTTTATTGCCAAATATTCAGTATACATACAGGAATAAATATGTACATTATATTCAGAGGCACTAGCCTGCTGAGCAAGAGCTCCTTGGCAGGCAATTTAATATACATTTCACATAATTTAAAGTATGACGGCAATAGTTAACAAAAGCTCCAATATAGCAATCTCATACTTGTCTTGTAATAAAACAAAACAGTAGCCTGGCCTTAACCTGGACATAATGATGCACCAATACTGTATTAATTATTATTCAGCAGCTGCTTGATTTTGCCTAGTAAATAAATGCTGTTTGAGTTTCTTTTTAAATAAAGTTATGCCAGTTATTGTTTTTAAATCTTCTGGTAATA
>JAXCGZ010020814.1:122500-140000 GCA_037179515.1 Halocaridina rubra | reverse complement strand
GTGTATATGTGACAGCGGGGAGGGGGACACGCCAGGGTGGTAAATCTGGGACAGCCGCCTGCACTGGCAGGTCGATGTCAAGGCCACGGAGAATGTCACTCACCACCCTGATAAGGTTATGACCTCCTGCTCGAAGTGGGAGCCTGGGTGCGTCTGGATCGAGGGACGTCCTCATGACAGCAGAGAAGTTCGGAGCAAGAAAGGGGTAGTGAAGACACTTAACAGTAAGAGAGAGAGAGAGAGAGAGAGAGAGAGAGAGAGAGAGAGAGAGAGAGAGAGAGAGAGAGAGAGAGAGAGAGAGAGAGAGAGAGAGAGAGAAAATAAATATACTGGCAAGATTTTTCTAATCGAAACCTAACGACACATTTGATGCACAGGTCAAGGGTCCCATCCCAACGCTGTTATTAGGTGTACCTCTACCCTTAAAATTCTTCATATCTGAAATAAAAGGAAAAAGATCTCAAGGGCAATACGAGACATCAAACTACAGTAAGAATACCGAGACTAATGTTTGAAGTAATCTCCATCTATCGAAAAGAAAAAATGGTAGCGCCTTGGCACAATGATAATGTGTCCTAGGTTCGAATCCTAGCCAGGAATAAAATATGTTTCAACTTATGGTGTGTTCACATTAAAGTAATCGTACTGCGTTCTGTGCCAAAGAACGATAGTAGGCAAATAATCAACGTCCTTGACTTGTAGAGAGGTGTACAAGTCTAGCTTGGGCCTCTTAGGGATAAGGAAGAGAGGGTAGTGTTCCCTAAGTTGTTGTAATGGCCACTTGCAACTTTACAGACTAAATATGTATACCATTAATTATGAGGTGCCCTCTATCTCAGGATGAGGGGAATGAGTAAAAATACCACAATTCTCAAGGAAAATTCCATTAATCGATACTATGATTGTATATAGTTTGCAATAATGATAATGCTGAAAGGCATACCGCATTCTAATAATAATAATAATAATACAGTAATGATAATAATAATAATAATAATAATAATAATAATAATAATAATAATAATAATAATAATAATAATAATAAGAATAATAATAATAGTAATAATAATAATAATGATAAATTAATAATAATAATAATAATAATAATAATAATAATAATAATAATAATAATAATAATAATAATAATAATAATAAAAATATAATAATAGCTATTGATTATTATTATCATTATTATTATTATTATTATTATTATTATTATTATTATTATTATTATTATTATTATTATTATTATTATTATTATTATTATTACTGAAATATTAACAAAAATAGTGCTATCACAAATTATATTACGATGATATTATCAATAAAGCTATTTGTAATTTGAAGAAAAAAAATATAATCTTGCACGACTAGGAAACAAGAATTTACGAGCAATAATCTAAACAGTAAGTACAAAACAGATGCGGGTGTAAACACACACTCTCTCTCTCTCTCTCTCTCTCTCTCTCCTCTCTCTCTCTCTCTCTCTCTCTCTCTCTCTCTCTCTCTCAATTTTTAATAATACGAGGATAACGAGCTTACACTCACGTACTGGCACTATAAGTCAGTCTGTGAGTGTGAATGTATGTCTGTCTTGCACGTCAGTTCGCCATCACTAAAGTTTAAGTGGTATATTTGTGTAGCAACTTCTTTGGCCTTATTTAAGCCTTATAATGTTACACTCTCAGAGTAAAAGCACTGAGAGAAGAGATAAAACCTCACAGGGAAGAACTGAGAGGCAGATATCGAGAATAACTCTAAGCACGAGTGGTAAGATGTCCAGGAACCTGATTATATATATATATATATATATATATATATATATATATATATATATATATATATATATTATATATATATATATATATATATATATATATATATATATATATATATATTAGATCCGCAAAACATAACACGGACACCTGTGTCGACAGGGTAAGGAAATTGTACTGTCTTCAAGAGCCTAAAATATTTTTTTCCTATTTGATTATAACAGCATAACGTGGGAACATGTACATGCATGCATTCTGTTACAAAAATGAAGCATTTTGGTCTCCTCATTTTATTGCATCATGCAACAAGACTTATTTAAGTTGTTTTTATTAAAAACAAAGAATGATAAACGAAGTAGACTTTATTTGCAGCACCAATATTCCAGATTTATTATTATAAGAAGAAGAAGAAGAAGAAGAAGAAGAAGAAGAAGAAGAAGAAGAAGAAGAAGAAGAAGAAGAAGAAGAAGAAGAAGAAGAAATTACAGAAGAAACGTACCTATAGCAAAAAATACAAACTAGTAGCAAATGAAAGACGAAATTATTCCTACTTAGATGTCTATTTCGGATTATAGAGATTCAGCTGTCACACACACACACACACACACACACACACACACACACACACACACACACACACACACCACACACACACACACACACACATATTTGTGAGAAATATGGGAAGATAGTAGATTGCTGCATACCTGTCACCAAAGTAGGTGTAATTCATGCCAGAGAGAAATGGTTCGATAATGGGTGTAAAAGAGCTAAGGAATGGAGAGACAAATGCTGGAAAAGGTATAGGAGGAGAAAAAACATAAATGCCTGGCAAACCTACAAAAGAGCAAGAAATGACTACCTAAGTAAAAGGAGAGAGGCAGAGAGAGACTGTGAGAGGGACATCACCAGGAAGGCTAAAGAAAATCCCAAGCTTTTCCACAGCTTTATCAGAGGAAAACTGAAGGTAAAAGAATAGCTTTTAAGGCTAAAGAGAGCGGATGGAAGCATCACTGAGACGGATGAAGAGATCTGCAAAGAATTGAACAAGGAGTTTCAGTCAGTATTTACAGTAGAAAATACCCCACCCCCTCAGATTGCAGTGATAGAAGCTCAAGGGCCGGTATTAGAGAATATCAGCCTTACAGCCACAGAGGTATGCAAAGCGCTGATGGATTTAGATGTTCATAAAGCTACAGGTCCTGATGACATATCCCCTCATGTGCTTAAAAAATGCGCAAACACAATATCAGTGGCACTAAGTATCATATTTAAGGAGTCACTGGAGTCGGGGGAGATTCCAAGATGCTGGAAACAAGCAAATGTGATACCTATCTTCAAAAAGGGAAGGAGGGATACGGCTCTGAACTATAGACCAGTTTCCTTGACCAGCATAGTTTGCAAAGTTATGGAGAAACTACTAAGGAAACATATCTCTCTTCACTTGGAATCCTTCAACTTTTTGTCAGTGAGGCAACATGGTTTCAGAGAAGGTAGATCAACAGTAACAAACTTATTAGAATTTTATGATAAGGTAAGCCAAATCTTACAGGAAAGAGAGGGCTGGGCAGATTGCATATTCCTAGACTTCCAGAAAGCGTTTGACACTGTTCCACATGGGAGACTTATTAGCAAGCTGCAAGCAATGGCTAGAATAGGTGGAAATGTTTTGGAATGGATAAAAACTTACTTAGAAGGAAGGGAACAGAGGGTTAGAGTAAGACACTCAGTGTCTGAATGGAGAAGATTTAGTAGTGGAGTTCCACAGGGTTCAGTTTTAGGGCCACTTTTGTTCCTTGTATATGTAAATGACCTACCAGAGTCTGTAAATTCATTCATGAATATGTTTGCAGATGATGCAAAGATTGTGAAGAAAGTAAAAAACGAGAACAATGGTAGAGAACTTCAGGAGGATCTAAATAATCTGCATGAGTGGTCAGAAAAGTGGCTAATGAAATTCAATACTTCAAAATGTAAGGTAATGAGAATGGGTACAAGTGCAAGAAGGCCCAAGCTTGCCTACTCGGTGGCTGGAGTACAACTTCAAGAGACAGAAAATGAGAGAGATCTAGGAGTAAACATACTGGCAGATTTGTCTCCAGAAATACATATAAATGGCATAGTAAGGGCAGCATATGCATTCTTATCAAATGTAAGGGTAGCCTTTAGGCACATGGACAAGGAAATGTTCAGAAATATTTATGTAACCTATGTGAGGCCAAAACTCGAATATGCAGCCCCCTTTTGGAATCCGCACTTGAAAAAGCACATAGCTAAGCTTGAAAAAGTTCAAAGACATGCCACGAAACTGGTGCCAGAAATACGCAATCTCAGTTATGATGAGAGGCTGAGGGAAGTAGACTTACCATCACTCGAAGCTAGAAGAGTGAGGGGGGATATGGTGACAGTCTTTAAATTCCTTCATGGTTATGATAGAGTGAATAGGGATCGATATTTTGATATGGCTGGCTCTAGAACTAGAGGTCATAGTTTGAAACTTCGTAAGAAAACTTCTTTGCAGGATGTAAGGAAATACTTTTTCAGTGTAAGAGTAGTTGATAATTGGAATTGGCTAAGCGAGGAGGTAGTTAATGCTATCTCAATCCATAGTTTTAAGGACAGGTATGATAAGTATCACTAAGTATAAAATGGGAAGATACGAGCTTTGGGCTCTTTCCCGTAAACACAATTAGGTAATCACACACACACACACACACACACACACACACACACACACACACACACACACACACACACACACACACACACACATATATATATATATATATATATATATATATATATATATATATATATATATATATGATAGATAGATAGATAGATAGATAGATAGATAGACAGATAGATAGATAGATAGATAGATATAGATATATACACAAGTTCATAAAATATAAATTAAGACCGAAACCGCGATGTATGCGTTATTAATACAGTGATAACAATTATTATTCTTTCGTGACAATGGGGAGAGTGGTGCAAGAGCTACCATAGTTCTTCAAAAGGGGTGCAGTTAGAGGAAAAGGTTATGAACCATTGGCATAAACGTAAACATCCACCCCATGATTATCCCTGAACGTGGGGGAGAAATAATTCCCCACCCATATTCCCTGAATTTGGCTCGCCAGCTGAAGCAGTTACCCAGATTGTGGCACTTGGAACCAGACTTGGGAGGCTGGAGTATTCCAAGGGTATTACCAAAATCAGCAATAACAGAAACAAACTGAGAAGTTCTACATAGAAAATTACGACATTCTACCCGGCTGGAAAACTACAAACATAAAAAACGAGACAAATATGAGAAACTGGATGTTGTGGGTCTAGGAGAGGTGAGGTGGCCTGAAGCAGGATATGTTAATGCAGTGTAGACAGTGAGCAATTGATATATTCATAGGGCGAGGAGGCACTCCGAGGCGTTGGTGTGATGTTAGGTGATGTAGCCCAATGTGTTATAGTCTACTGGGGCCTATCATGTTCCAATGGTAGCAGCATTGATAATAAGAACAAAGACACTCCCCCCCCCAAATAAAAGAAAAAAAAAAGAATGCTGAGACAGTTGAATGTGCTGAGAGGTGGGGGGGGGGATGAAGGAACCATTCAACAATTTAACTAGAAATAATTATGAAGTTCTGAAGAATGAAGAAAAGAAATAACAATATATTGATAATGGAGAACACTCCAGAAGGCAATCAAAGATGAGACAAAGGAAGTTGTGCCTGTGAAAAAAAAAGAGACACGGAAAGATTGGATAATAAGACATCACTAATGGAGCAAATAAAAACTTACAAATATCATGGATGTAGAGAAATAGAGAGATCTCAATAGACAAGTGCACGGAGAATGTAAAAGGTCAAAAGTAAGCTGCATGGATAAAAATGCTTGGAGGTACAATGGGTGGAACGTGTGGATTAGCACACGATGAATGAGAGGAAAGGACACCTAACGTAGAAGAAAAATAATACTTAAAACATAGCAATATCAACGAAAGATGGTACAGCAGTTATGGAGGCCAAGAACCTATTGAACAAATAACTAAAGTAATTATTTTCAGATGAAAGAGCTATCTTTTTATCTGACATATTGAAAGAGGAGGTAAAATCTGTAATTATTACGATGAAGAGAGAGAGAGAGAGAGAGAGAGAGAGAGAGAGAGAGAGAGAGAGAGAGAGAGAGAGAGAGAGAGAGAGAGAGAGAGAGAGAGAGAGAGAGAGAGAGAAACGGGTGGATATGGGTGTGGCCTTGGAGATTTTTTTACGAGTGTAGCAACAGGACGGGCCAAAAAAGAAGAAAAAATAAAATAAAACTACCCTCATCGGACCTGGCCACGAAGGACATAAAGTAAAGAGAAACGGAAATGGAGAATGTTGTGTCTTGTCAGATGTGAAGGGATAATAAGAGATGTTTAACGAACATGCAAGAATATTCGGTGTTGTTGAAGGCATAGAAAAAGGACCGTAAATGAAGGAAGGCTTAACATCGAACCGTCCTGGACATTCCTATTTAAGTCCAAAAGACCTTCAGCTGTAGTACTGAAACGGGCGGCTGATGCCATGGGTCAACCTACTACATTAATGCTATAAGCATTGGGATACTTTGGAGATGAAATGATGACAGACACAGATTATAAGGTCCATACTATGGCGTTGTCTTTACACAACAGATGTATCAGCCAGTTTATAGCAACAAACAGAGTCACCAGGATCATAAGTCCTTTAACCAGAGTAATATAACGTGTCGCTGTAAAAAGAATAAGACACAAATAAGGACGTGGGGTCATTTCAGAAGATCAATAAGGGATTATCCCAGGATAGGAATAAAGGAAAGCTATTTTTATCATGAGAATCCTCTCACAAAGCATGCTAGAAGTGCTTAGGGACATATACTGTACGCTTTTTTGATGGCTGTGAAGATCATCTGATAAATTGAAACAACGACATGCTGAGAAAGAAAGAAGTAGATGGTAAAGGATCTAAGATTGACAGGAAATCTGCAAGGGAACCGGAAGGTGCTTGTGAGAGTGGGGGGATGGGAGAGAGGAAGACATATTAACATCACAAATTATGAGAATCACACCATGCTTATTGCAAACTCCCAGGAAAAATTGCAAGAGTTAGTGATGGCTCTGGCTGAGGCAAGCGAGAGGTGTGGTCAAACAAAGAATAAAAAGAAAAGAGAAGTTATGATAATAAAAAAAGAAAAGAAAAATGAAATCACGCGGGACGGAAGAGGTGAAATGAATTAAAGAGAAATGCCATTGATAGACTTGATCAATACCTATGAGGAATAGGTTTGCGAAAGGCTTCATCTGATATTACTCTATGGATGTGAGACCTGGATTATTATGAGGAAGGCAGAAAGATGGAGTCAGGTAGCCACGATGTTGCTGTGACAAAGGGTTCTCAGGGTGTCGTGGACATAAATTAAACAAACGAAGAAATACTTCAAATAATGAAGAGAAACAGGAGTTAGTGACACTGATCAGAAAGAGAAAATTTTGTTTTGTAAGACTTGTGCTGAAATAGCAAGAGATGGAAAGTCTGGCTTTGATCGGGAAAATAGGGGGAGAAAACCAGCGAGGATGATCGCGACTGACATACGAGTATACAGATGGATTGGTCAGAACAACAAAGGGGATTTGAGAATCCGCCAAGTTTGATTAAAGTGGCATTAAATAAAACGTCCAAGCATATACGACACTTCGGTAAGGTCAGGTAATTCCCTAGGAGTTATACAACAACCGACTAAAAGGGATAGGGGAGCGGAGGGAGAATAATCTTCCTTCATGAATTTTTCCCCTATCTAAAAATAGTCGATGCGGGGTGAGTTGAGAACGTTTAGGGTACGATATCTCCCTTTTATTTTTGTTTGGGGCCACCCTGGTAGCTTCAGCAGGATATGGTGCTGCATTTGGAAAACAATGACTGATAAAAATGGATATAATTAGCCAGAAAAAAATATATATATATTTGGTTATGCGATATCAACGACTCAAATGCAGGATAATCTTATCTACAAGATATATATAGGTAACTGGGGTGTGTTTTACATCAAACTATACAGTTACCCTACATAGATATTCCTTAATATGAATGCCGCATTCGTGTTCCTACGTATCGTAAGAACCGACTACAGAGGAAATTTCTGATGACACGTGAAACATAATTCTACCACTGTATTCCCTGCAAGTCGTAAAAGCTAATCTATGAGGGATAGTGGAGAAAAGAGCTGCTAATCCCTGCCTTGATATTTTTCTAAATCAAACAACAGCTGCTATCACTGTGAGAAATCGCAAGATTAGATAAAGTCTAGTTGCATCATTTTTTTCTTGATGGATATGACGTCAAGCTTGAGAAAATAAAAGAAAAAAAGAACAATCAAGATCACTGGACCCCATATTCTCACCAGGGCTCCGAGGGGCAACTGAACAACATTCAGCCCTTTTCCAAAGTGTAATGTACCTATGTAAGCATTGATTAATGGCGTGGAGGTGTCATTAATTTTTTTCTGTGGCAAGGGAAGATATATGAGCCTTTATATCACAGTAAAAGACCCAATGGCCCAACTTTATACACAGACTAATTCTCTAACATTAATCCAGCCATTGAAAGAGCAAATCACTATTACTCTCCTCCAGGAACAAGGCCAGATAAATGGAGAGCGGGTATCAGGATGGCCAACCGGCCACAAAAGTTGAAATACAATTAAAAATCAAGAATAATTATCTGAGTAGCTATGTTAATAGACCAACTACTGAATAAATAAATAAATAAACAAATGTATTAATAAAGGCATCACTTTAGGCGTGATACTTAGTCGCCATTCGTATGGGAGTAGACACAGACATATTGGATATGGGGGATTAAGGCTGGATGCCCTTCCTAACGCACCTTGGAGGTACCAAACCCACATTAACGTATTTCCCGACTTAGGCAGTCTACTACTATGCCACAGCAGTCCCCAAAATAAATAAACAAATAATTAGATAATAAAGTATATAATAATATCTCCTGTTATAGGTGAAACAGCAGCAGAGTGTTCGTAATTGCTCGATGGTGGTATAAAAGTAAGGCTCCATTGTTCCTCCATTACATTACTAATTAAAAAAAAAAACAACTAAATAATAGCCAACGTTTTAAATAACTAGTCAAACCAACTAACTGCAAAACTAGCATAAATAACTAAATAAGTAAATGTAAATTGATGAGGTTCTTTGTTCTCTTCAGGACGATTCTCCTCTTGACAAGTAGTGCGTATACAAATGGAGATCCCTTGAGGATATCTACTGAAATTTAAGTAAGGCCGCTATCACACCAAAGTAGCACGTCACACGTGGCACGCCAGTTGAAAACGAACATCCGGAAATATATGAAACCTTGCACACAAAAGTGGCGTGACACGTCCCATGTTCGCACGTGTCACGCCATTTCTGTGTGCAAGGTTTCATATATTTCCGGATGTTCGGTTTCAACTGGCGTGCCACGTGGCATGCCACGTGAGACGTGCAACTTTGGTGTGAAAGCGGCCAAAGGCTCCCAAATTCCTTATTAGGTGTACGATGATTGAAACTTCACTCCCCCCCCCCCTTGGGCTTTTACATTCTCATACACACTTATCCCGGCAAATTTTGTTAGAATAATATGAGTAATGGTATTAAGAATGCTAAATATAAATATCGGGATGTTGTACCATATACTTATGTGCTAAAACATCCACTTTTGATTAGTCAGTGGATGACCAACTGCATCCAAGTCCAGAAATTTCAAAAGCATAATTCCCGATGAAACTTTTGTACTGCAAGATCTTTCATATAAAAAATGAAAAGAAAAAAAAATCTTAATATTCCGGGACACGAAGCAAACCATTGCCAGAGCTCTGACAAGTTGAATTTATAACTTTATATTATAAAGAAATAAAAATTATACATATCCTACACCTAAGCCCCCCCCTCCCCCAAGACACTGAAAACAATTAAAATAACACACTCAAGACATGTCTTCATTGCAAACCGAACTGAAGAGTCTTTGGTTTTTCATGAAAAAGAAGAGCATAATGACTAACAATAAAAACGTTGTATAAGTATAAATAATTTATGTAAACAGCTGAAACACTATCACCCCCTCCCCCCAAAAAAAACTAACAGAATTAGATAATTAGCTGTAAGAAGCATAGAGTTGAGGGAAGACTAAAGCATACTCTGTTACTGTCAAAAACTGAAGGTGTAATATGGCTGCCCTTTTCAATAAAATTCTAGACTCTAATTACAAGCTAGGATTACAGCTCCAACTAGATCAAATCATAATCTCCAAGGCCCGATTTCTTAAACAGTGTAAACCTAGGATACCATATTGTTAGTTAGCTAGACACACAATTGGACTTCATAAACGCATCTGACGCTGTTCTGTGTATGGCTAGGAGAACTCCATGGGGGATCCTAGCCATACACAGCACCACGTCAGATGCGTTTATGAAGTCCATTTGTGTGTGTCTAGCTAACTAACAATATGGTATCCTAGGTTTACACTGTTTAAGAAATCGAGCCCAATGGGGGGATCCTAGCAATACACAGAACCGCGTCAAGATGCATTTGTGAAGTCCATTTGTGTGTCTAGCTAACTAACAATATGGTATCCTAGGTTTACACTGTTTAAGAAATCGGGCCCAAGACATCGATTTAATAAAAAAAATAAAAATAAAAAAAACGCACACTAAAGAAATTTTTCATTTACTACGCAAAACTGCAATATCTTAAAAGCAGTTTCGACTGGATTAATCCAGTTCAACTTGCCAACCAACCCCCACCCAGTAGCGGAAGACGGCTTTCATATATTTTCATGTGCTTATCATTAACTTAGCAATACATTCTTCTTCCATGATCCGTCCTACAAGTTGAACAATAATTTAAGAATAAATGCACAACTAGAGCTTAGACACTAGACACGCGTAGATTCCCAGGCAATACGATGGGAACCTATGCTGTACTACATAGGCTTGAGTGGATAATTCTCGCTCTTCTAAATGAATCATTTAATCTCCTCTCTCTCTCTCTCTCTCTCTCTCTCTCTCTCTCTCTCTCTCTCTCTCTCTCCTCTCTCTCTCTCTCTCTCTCTCTCTTTAACCAGTGTCTTATCATCATGTATAGATCGATGTGCACCACTCGTGACAAGAGAAATATTTCGTCCCCCCGCTCCTTGGATAACAGATGACATAAAAAACATTATGAAAGAAAGAGACAAACTACAAAATGAAGTAAAACTACAAAGAGATAATATCCCTTTAAGAGAAAAGTTTACAGAGCAAAAGAAACAAGTAAAATCATTATTAAGTAGCAGTAAGAAACAATATCACAAAAATGAATTTCAAAACGCTAAAGGCAATATCTCTGATACATGGAAAATTGCTAAAACCATGCTTTCCAATAACTGTAATAAAAGTAGTAACATATCAATTATACCCGATGAGGTAGATGTAAGTGCTAAAGCAGAAGAGTTCAATAATTTTTTCGCTGAAGTGGGGAAAAAAAACTTTGAAAAAACGAAAAAAGAAATAATAAATGAAATAAATAATAGTAATGGTGGTAATAATAATGATGATGGTAGTAGTAATAATAATAGTAATGTTGATAATGGTGTAAATAATAATGATGGTGGTAGTAATGGTAATGATAATAGTGATGATGGTAGTAATAATAATAATAATGTTAATTTGGAAGAACATAGTGCATTCAATAGAAGTAATGATGTCTTTAACCCTACTACAGTAGATTGTAATACAGTAATCTTAGTAATAAAAAATCTGAAAGACTCTAATGCATATGGATCAGATGGAATTTGTTTTCGTTTTATTAGAGATTCATTATTTGTAATAGCATATTATCTGACGGTAATAATCAATACTTCCATAGCTACCAATATTTACCCAGATTTATGGAAAAATCCCCATGTAATTCCTGGTTTTAAAAATGGAAATCCTGACGACGTCTCTAACTATAGACCAATCTCTTTACTACCAATTTTATCAAAGATACTTGAAAAGATTGTTGCAAATCAGTTAAGTGAGTTTCTTGAAAAAAATAAACTTATTGCAAAAAGTCAACACGGTTTCAGGCCAAAATTATCAACTGAAACTGCCTTATTGAAAATATCAGATGAAATATACAAAAATATAGATAATAAGAAAATATCATTGCTACTACTACTCGATCTTTCTAAAGCTTTTGATAGTGTAAACCATAGTATATTATTAGAAAAATGCAAAAAAATGAACATTGACCCAAGCTGGTTCGAGAACTATTTAAAAAACCGCTACCAGTCAGTCAGAATAAAAGATGTAGTTTCAAGTTCCAAGAAGGTATTGTTTGGGGTCCCTCAGGGATCGATCCTAGGACCTATACTTTTTCTAATATATGTAAACGATCTAGTAAAATATTTACCTAATTGTTATGTCATTCAATATGCTGACGATACTCAAATCTTAATTGAAGGAGAAATTAATGATTTAGAAAATATTATTCGTAGAGCAGAAGAAACTTTGTATATGGCTAAACGTTATTTTCTAAAAAATGGTTTGTTACTTAATGAAACTAAAACCCAATCTATTCTTATCGGATCCAGACAATTATTATCAGAAGTTGATGACAATCTTCATATAAATTTTAACGGTAATATCATTAAGCCAATGAACTCGGTAAAGAACCTAGGTGTCTATTTTGACCGTTACATGAATTTTGAAATGCATATAGATGAAATTTATAAAAAAGTAATGGGTACTCTAATATATCTAAATAGGGTAAAAGACTCATTTGAAACATCAACTCGTATAATAATTGTCCAGTCCTTAGCTATGAGTTTAATTAATTACTGTCTCAAAGTTTGGGGATGTACAAATAAGACTCAATTACAAAGAATACAAAAGTTACAAAACTTTGCAGCACGAGTGGCTGTTGGCAATGTAAGAAAATACGAGCACATCTCTCCTGTTTTAAAAGATCTAGAATGGATAAAGATTAGAGATAAATATGTTTTTGATATTTGTACCTTTGTTTTTAATATACTAAGAAACAATCTTCCTGATTGCTTGTATAATTTTTCTACAGTAAGCTCAGTTACCGGGTTAACTACCCGTCAAGGGGAAGATTTATTAGTACGAAGGTCTAAAACTGATATTGGCTCAAGAGATATAAACATTCGTGGACCTCATTTATATAATCAGCTTCCCAGAGAACTAAAAAATGCTGGTTCAGTGTATACTTTTAAATATAATCTTAAGAAGTTACTCTTAAAGGAAGATTTTACTTGTAATTTTTAATGGTACACTCATCTTTATGATTTGCTTGTTTTAGTATGTCTATATCGTACACCACAGATGTCTATCTGGAATATATATGTATCTTATTTGAATACCCAATGTACTTTGGAAATAAAGGCTTATTATTATTATTATTATTATTATTATTATTATTATTATTATTATTATTATTATTATTACTCTCTCTCTCTCTCACACACACACACACACACACACACACACACACACACACACACACACACACACACACACACACACACACACACACACACACACACACACACACACACACACGCTAGAGGTTATAATTTGAATCCTCGCAAGAAAATGTCTTTACAAGATGTAAAGACGTACTTTTCAGTTGTAGAGGTACGGTTTGCTCGGTGCGATTACCGCTCAACGATGATCGTCAAACGATTGCCCAAAGCACTTACTCTTTTTTTCGAATGGGGCTGTTTTGCTTCGAGCGAGTGCGGCAGTCGCTCGAAGCAAAACAGCCCCATTCGGAAAACAAAGAATTGGTGCTCTAGACAATCGCTTGACGATCATCGTTGAGCCATGAACGATCATCTTTGAGCGATAATCGCACCGAGCAAAACGTACCTTAAGAATAATTATCACTGGGATTCGCTAAGAGAGGAGACAGTTAATGCTGAATGCATTTATAGTTCAAGAAGTAAACTTCTTTGCAAGATGTAGGAAGTACTTATTAGTGAAAATATAGATGATAATTGGAATTCGCTAAGTGAAGAGACAGTACATGCTAAATACATTCATAGTTTTATGGATATATATGAAAACGGTGAATGAGCACAAAATGTATGGCTCTCTCCCGAGAGCAAATTTAGGTAAATACTCTCTTGTACATGTAACTAAAAGAAAGGACAAATTTGGATACTTGCAATGAAAAGGGAATTGATAGGAATACATATTCTCCACTAGAATACAGAGACAACATTTTTATAATACCAAAGCAACAACGAAGCCATTGTCTCCCATATCTGTATTTATCTAAGTACAATATTGGCCTAAGTACAGAAGTAAAGCATGTGGTTACACCGTTTATGCGTCACCATTTCATATGACAATTTTAGTCACCATTTTGGGGTGGACAGACAGATTAGAGATGGCGAAATAAAGGTTGGATGCCCTTCCTAACGCTACAAGTGCGTTAAAATAAATATGACACCTCAGAAAGATCAAAATTGGTAAATGTCGATTGCCAGCACTATGTAAATATCTTGAATCTTTTCTCCGTGTCTTTTTCTATAGCCTAAATATAATTCAGTCATATTTACATATCTTTGGACCAAAGATTCTTGTTCAGATATTTCCCTGCGTAGCTATACTAAATATATTTCAAGTCCCTTTAAGACTTATAAGCCTAGGCCTATAAAGATTAAAGCGACTTGCTGCTTACTGAAAATAATGTGTGTAACATTTTTCGCAATTTCTTTTTTTTTTTTTTTTGCAATAAATAGGAACCTAAAGCTTCACATTGCTAAATTAGAGTGAAATACTTAACATATTTAAAGTGAAACTTGACACACAGACCTTCTTATATCCGTACATGTTTATATTTTCTCCCAGTATAGAGAATAAACTACAAACAAGTTGTAGTCCAGCAGATAAGATCAAATAGGGCTGGCATATTCAGTTAGTGGTACAAGCACCAATTTTGCATGTTTGTGCTTTTTTTTTGCCTTGTCCTTAACCTTATACTTTTTCTTCGTGTTAATGTTTTCTTGGTCCTCGGGCCTGATGAGGCCAATTATTTTGCCTATCCCGGTGTCACACTCATACAAAAAAGCAAGCCAGTCAGTCAACTGTCAACATAGGAAGCCATTTTTTTTAAATGGCAGCCGCTGACTACCTGTTATCATATCAGATATAAAATTTGACTGAGATGATGTCCAATATCGGTTAGCTTAAATATCAGTTTGTAGGTTTATGGGTATGCAGATTCCATATGAGGACCTTTCAAGGTCTATGATGCACATTTTGGCCATTATGATGGATTCCATAGGTATTACTCCCTTACTTAATGTTTGACGTACGCTTTTTTCTTCTTGAATTATTGTCTTTCATTTTCAGAATGTGCCCTGTGGGGCGGGCACAATATCAAAGAATAGCCTCACCGTATTCCCTGCGTGTCGTAAAAGGCGTCTAAAAGTGGACGGGGCGGGGGGACTAGGGATATCCCCCCCCTTGTATCAACCTCCTGCGAGACGTCAAGAAGAAGGGGAGTTTCCTTTCTTGATGTCGGCTACCCCCCAATTAAAGGGGGAAACAGCCAAGGTATATGTATGTATGTACGATTAGGATCTAGAGGTTCTATCCAACCATATACCAAAACCATATTCCCCCTTATAAGGGAAGTGGCTGAGTAAAAAAAAAAAAAAACACTGACTTTTTGTGGGAAGTAAATACAGAGGAGGGGATTCCCAGTCACCTCACTCCGCCCCACTTAGTAGACTCTTACGATACGCAGGGGAACAAGGAGGAAGTATTCTTACCCCCTCCCCAAGGGAGGTTCTAAAATGGTTTTATTTTCCCTTTTTTTTTTTGAGAACCGTGTAATAATCATCGCACAATCCCTGTCAAACTCTTAATATTTCGATGAATGTGTGTGTGTGTGTGTTCCAAAAGTCCGTCTGTCTATGAAACTGTTTTCTATGGCTATGAGTTTAATATTCTTTACAGTTTAGATGGTCACGATACTGAAAAGAAAAACAGATTGGCAGAAGTGTTGCCTATGCAAATAAGACAAAAACGAAGATTTGTACCACCTCCCAAATCTTACAGGTAGAGAAAGATGGTCATACCAGCACTGCAAGGAATGTACCCATAAGCTGCGCTATGAACGTTCTCCCTATAATAATGGATCCTGCTAAATTGGATGAAGGCCCTGGAATAGAAGAGATTTTAAGCCAGAACACAGCCCTATATCACCAAAGTTGTAGATTAATGTTCAATAATCCATAGTGGAGAAAGCACAGAAATACGCATCTATTCCAAAAAGCTAACCATAGTAAAGCCGCATTAAAACAGTTAGGACTAGTCATTCCTCTGCAGCCTGAGACTTTACTTGTGTGAAAAAGTAGACCCAACATCTTTCAGGAGGAAAAACTTTATCAAGAAATTGAATAAAAGGTTGAACAGTTGCGCTCAGAATCTTAATGATGGGACACTTAACGCAAAACTTCCAGGTCAAGACGTCATTACACAGGAACTGAAGTATCATCCTGCTTGCTTGTTTGCGCTATAACACACACACACACACACACACACACACACACACACACACACACACACACACATATTCTATATATATATATATATATATATATATATATATATATATATATATATATATATATATATATATATATATATATATATATATATATATATATATATATATATATATATATAGAGAGAGAGAGAGAGAGAGAGAGAGAGAACTTTGGAAATCTAAAGCGGTTCTCGGACAAATCGCCGTACTAACCTAACCTAACCTAACCTATAAATGTTCTTGAGGAGAAATATTTGACTTACGGCGAATTGTCGGGAAACGATTTAAAACACATGCAGAGTGACTTATCTAAAAGTGATACATATTCAAAGGCATTTTCAAAGCTAATTAAATGCGTGATGGAGACGATCCGATCGTTACCATCTTCAAGCTTTCTGATATGTGTAGATACTACAAAGACCGAGTTGAGCAACTGGGAGTGGAATCATGAGAAGTAAACACAGCCAGTTTAAAGGAAAAACTACTAATGAAAATACCTAGGACCGGTTGCTCTCAAGAGAGGACGGGATATATTCATGGCTTTCCACAAACATTTAGGTTCAATTCTCTTAGAGGCATCTGTGTACACTTAGGCCCGATTTCTTGAACAGTGTAAACCTAGGATACCATACTGTTAGTTAGCTACACACACACAAATGGATTTCATAAACTCATCTGACGCGGTTCTGTGTATGGCTAGGATCCCATGTGGGATCCTAGTCATACACAGAACCACGTCAGATGCGTTAATGAAATCAATTTGTGTGTGTCTAGCTAACTAACAATATGGTATCCTAGATTTACACTGCTTAAGAAATAGGGCCTTATTCATGCAAAAGCGCCGAAAATTTTGCGTTCTTGATCGCCAAAAATTTGTCGGACACTTTCACGAATCATTTATTGAAGATGCTATACCAACAACGCCTTTTTAGTTGGTTAGCATGGTAAAACATGGATCAGATACTGAATCACAACTAAAGGGGAGTTTACGCGGTTAAACGGTTCGTCGAACGCGGTTCGACAGACAAGTGTTTGAAGTGATGTTCGAACGTGTGAACGGGGTATTTGGTTGTCGAACACGTTCGAACGTGTTCGACAACCAAATACC
>JAXCGZ010020814.1:107500-117500 GCA_037179515.1 Halocaridina rubra | reverse complement strand
TTTGTCTCCGAATAGGCTATGCATATAAATGGCATACTAAGGCAGCATATGCTATCTTAGCAAACATAAGGGTTGTCCCCAGGCAAATGTACTAAAAACTGTTCAGAAATATTTACGCGACTAACGTGAGGCCATAGCTTAAATATGCAACGCCATTATAGAATCTGCACTTTTAAAAAACATATTAAAAATTTGTAGAAACTTCAAAGACATGCTACGAAGCTGGAGACAATAATAAGTAATCTTTTATATACTATCTATATGATGAGCCATTTTTTTCCTTATAAAGGAAGTGGTAGAGTCAAGGCAAAATACTCTGACTCTTTAGGAAGAAAAAAATAGAGGAGGGGATTCTTAGTCCCCTCGCTCCGCCCATTTAGTCGGCTCTTACGACACGAAGGGGAACACGAAGGAGCCGTTCTAATCCTCCTCCCATAGGGAGGAAAGACTGAGGGAATTAGACTTACAATCATCTGAATTTAGACGAAATTTGTAGAATATGGTAACGGTTTAAAGTTTCTTCATGGTTTCACAGACTGAAAAGGGAGCGATGTTCTGATATGGGTGACTTTAAAATTAGCGTTCATATCTGAAGTTTCGTTAGAAAGCTACTTAGCAGGATGTAAGGACTGCTAAGTTAATATTTGGAATTCGCTAGTGACGAAAGAGTGAATTCTGAATACATTTACTCACACAGTTCGAAGCATAGATTTGATATGCGTCGGTGAGCAAAACATTCAACCGAACAGGAGACAGGGAGTTACGGGCATAGAATTCTTTTCTGAGAGAACAATTAGGTTAATATACACTAGTATATGACCCATCAAGTAATGACAAAGATTAATTGTATATGAGGAAACTAATATGTGTACGCAAGAAGTTATAAAAACAATTTTAAACATGGCACGGTAATGAAAGTGAAGGATATTACTTATGGGAAATGTTTATCAGATAAATAGATTGACGTGGAGGTTTTTTATTATTATCTCACCGAGCGTCACCACTGTCGTATTGGTTTTGTTTATCCCATCTAATGACACCACTAACGTAGGGCTTTTCCTCCTACGTATATTTACTTATAATTATGGTAGCGTGGTTTGTTAGGTTAAATATTAGTACCTGATGGGTACAAGGTAAGAATGGACAAGCAGTAGTTCCTTTACTTATATTTATTCTAGAGTACAACACATCCGACGCCTCAATGCCCCAATGCCCCCACCCTATGACTATCACAATCTATGATCTATTCGTGCCCCTGGCAAAGGTCTAACTAACTGTCCCTGCCCTGGGTGGCTCTTTAAATACCCCCAGGGGCAGGGCGTGGCTTAACATCCAATTCTCCAATGAAATCAGTGAGATCTAGTCCTAGCTAATCAACGCCAGGTTCAAAGTGGAATCCCTCCTACTTCCGGGGAGGAGTTATTGGGCATCTCTGCAGGGTATGTACCTGCGTACGAAACACAAGTTTATGTTTGTTGTGGTTTAGGAAATGGCTAACTTCCTGTCCTTTCCTGCCCTTCTCGATGCCAGGTCCTAAGTCTCACGGTTCCGGTCATATATTTCCTTGGCACTTTCTACAAACATGGTAATAAAATATCCGTGCCCTCGACCAACCGTTTCCGCTCAAGATCTGTTACAAGTTTCAGATTCTGGCTTCAGCATGGCGGAAGTCATACGACATCCCTCCCAACCAAAACTGAAATATCTCTTATTTCAGTCGAAGCATGGGCTAATTTTCCGGGAGCTCTTGGACATATCCTAGCTAACATTAGTTTACAATAGAAATGGGGCCGAATTATTTAAGCTATTTTCTAAGAATTCCTATGCGAATTACACAAACATAACATATATAGAGTACTTTTACAGACAACTAGAGCATGCAGGGTCTATTTCCTTGTTGGAAATCTGAAATACAACATATTCTTATATTTAAACAACCATAATTCCAGTGTGAAACTAATATTAAACATTAATTAAGATCAAAAAGTCAGTTTAAATCAAAACATTAATTCATCTACTTCTCTCGTTTCTTTAAAAGACAAAATTGAGTTAATTACAGTAGAATTATGACTCATTTAGAACATTAGCAAACAATTAAGTAGAGTATTAGCATGTATAAACATGTAAAATGCAATAGACTATAACATCAACAGTAATTTCTATAAGAGACCCTACCTTCATAAATTCTATTCCTGTCATTATTAGGGGCATTGATTTGTCTTAAAATTAAGCCTTAAAAACTACTCCTGAAACAAAACATGTTTTACTTTCATATTATATTACTATTCAGAGACCAATGGATAGGACGACTTTTACTTTCTCTGTCTAGGACGACTTTTACTTTCCTCTGTCTAGGACGACTTTTACTTTCTTCTGTCTAGGACGACTTTCGTTCTCTCTGTCTAGGACGACTTTTACTTTCTCTGTCTAGGACGACTTTTACTTTCCTCTGTCTAGGACGACTTTCGTTCTCTCTGTCTAGGACGACTTTTACTTTCTCTGTCTAGGACGACTTTTACTTTCCTCTGTCTAGGACGACTTTCGTTCTCTCTGTCTAGGACGACTTTTACTTTCTCTGTCTAGGACGACTTTTACTTTCCTCTGTCTAGGACGACTTTCGTTTTCTCTGCCTAGGACGACTTTTGTTTTCTCTGTCCCTTGCTCATGAATTCTTGCTAGGTGCGATTCCCCGGTTTCCCTCGGGGATTCTTTCGCTTTCACATCCCCCGCCGTCCTTGCTGCAGGCCCAGGTTTGTTGCCATTTCTCCGTTACTCGGTTAGGCAGAGCAAAAAGGACAAGGACTGGGCCCCATCCCGCGAATCCTTCCAGCCCGGCTTTCTCGTCCCGCCCTCGGCCGATCTTGACTAAGACCACCACGCAGGAGACCTGCAACGTCACAGCGTTTCTCTTCCTTTACGGCCCTCGCACGTACCTTCGAAGTAGATCTCGGGATGAAAGTTTGAACCTATGTCACTACTACAGTTGTAAGAAAGGTTCCCTATGACTTCAGGGTACCAACAATGGCCATACGTTGGTAATCGAGGCTATACTTTGCCTCCCCTGCAGCTGCAAGTGATTGCAATCTCTATTCAATGGGCACTAGGGACTTGTCTGACGGACAAAATCTAAAGACTTTTAGAACTTGCAGGTCGGGGCTGCCTAGGAATAGGGTGGTGATGGAAGGTATGTGTCTACACAACTAGATTATTATTCCAAGATACTTAGGACTTAGCAACTGCTACATAGCATTACTCTACTATAAATGTCAAAAAGAATAATCACTGAATACTGAGAAAAGCCACTAAAGAGACATTCTTATTAGCAGTGGCTACAATAACATCAAGTATGAATTCAGTTAAAAGATACAAATCATCAAGTTACTGCTGATTTTATTTCAAAAGTAATAATTAGCAACAGGCCATTGAGAGATAGCAACAATATCAGTCAACATAATAACATTACTAATAATCATGATCTAAAAATAAGAATAATAAACAATAAAAATAAATATACTAAATCAAAAATATCAATATATATACAATGGAGACTGGCATTCAGAAGTAAGAACAGAGTTCTATACTTATTTTTCATAGTGATGCTTATTCTAACACAGTCTCCTTTAATATTCAAATTCCTGCTGTCGTAATCAATGTATATATATATAGCATAAGTGGCAACTTGCTGGCTCCACAATTTGTCAATGGGAGTTCTATCTATTCTCTAAACAGTTGCGACATGTGGCAAAAATATTTTAGGCAAATGGCGGTACTACCGATATCTTATCAGTATTTATGCAATAACAGCATGCAACAATCTATCAACTGAAATAAAATGTAGGCACAATTATCGCCTAGCTTCGCTGGAATAAAAACAAAAAGAAAAAATCAAAGACGGCAACGCTCTGTCAGCAGCAGGAGAGGCCTCTGTCAGTTTCAGCGTCGCGTGAAAGGTAGGAGAGAGAGAGAGAGAGAGGTAGAGTGACCGTGAAATACGTTGCGGTTTTCACTCACAAGTCAGCTGAGCTGGGCCTCTGTCTTTTACTTGTACTGAAAATAAAAAATTGTCGCAGAGTATCTCTAATAATAAAATAAGTAATCAAATGAACGTGAACAAACGTTAGCAATGACTATCGATAGAGTCTTATGTTTATTGTCAGCGGCTATTCTCATTCCTGATTAAAAAAAACGAAAGCAAAAAGAACTTAGTGTACAACTGCAAAACTGTCGAAGCATAAATCCATTCCTCTCTGTTTAATCTTGATAAGGACTTTACTGTAACAGCATACACATCCTTGTCTATAATGCCAATCTCTCTCTTTTCATGCTATAAATCACTGATGAAATTAAAACAAAAAAAACTAAAATCATATGTGACAGTATCCCTACTATTATCAACAAAAGTACAAATATCCTTCTCTTAACAACTTCTTAAAAAGGACTTAAGTGTCATTAATTTTAACTTTAAAACTCAGCAAATAATCTCTAATAATCTCAATTATCTTTAATTAGCCCGATTGTAATCTAAAATTCATGAAAATGCTAGGGATTAACCATGGTTATCTCTGGATAATCTTTTCAGAATCCTTTAAGTAAGATTTTAAAGATTTCTTCAATACAAAAAGAACTATAACAAAAACGGGTATCTAAGAATATAAAAAGTCTATCTCTGTGTATGCAATAATAAAAACAAAAAGTATATCTCATTATCAACAGTAAGGAATACATTTTGCTTAAACTTCCAAATCTCGCACGGAGTTGTACATAAACATTTCAAACATAAAATATATATCTTCTTTTACTATCTCGAATTTGACTTATATCTGCTCTCTCAAATACGGGATACAGCTGTGTAACATTCTTGTTGTCATTTCGTGTCAGCTCTCACTCTTTCTTTATGACCAAGCCGAAATAATTTTGATAAAACGTTATCATGGCTAAAACTCGCAAAGTTTTACTTTATCAATCTAACATATCTCTTCAGACAAATAATGTATATACTGCAGCTAGCAAAGAAAATAAAGAATCATTCATAGATTCACGTCCTTTATCACGTAACATCTATCTTGGAATCTCCCGGAAATCGAATAATAATCTCAATGGCGGAGTAGGGGACAAAACAAAAATAAAACAAACTCGGCATTTCAACCATATCTGGGCAGGTGGAGAATTACCTTCTCATCCATATCCCTCACTAGATATTGCAACAGCGCATCACCTCCCATAAATACACTCTGATATGGCATGCAGAAGGACCTGGCGGAGCAGGGGAACGATCCTCGCAGACTCCCCAATCATGCTTCCTAACGGTGCTTTTCCGCGATTTCACCCCCTAGAGCAACCCTCCCATTATACCCCCAGTCATTCATACTCACTCGCATATCACTTTCAAGTCAATCATCTCCGTTCTGTAAAATTCCCTTTCATTTACAACGCCGGCTTTCCCCTTTCCCGGTCTCTCTGAAGAAGAGTAAAGGTGAAATCTCGGCTGAGCCGTGCGGTCACAGACTTCCTCACCAGTCCTAAGTCCCATTCTAACGAACAAACAAACATTCTACTCCCTAGAAGCTACGTTTGGGTGACACTGAAAAACCTTCCCTATTCTAGGACAGCACAAACTACTCTAATTTACTCTTACTTTCACCTGCATAGCGTGAAATAAAAAAAACTCATCTCTAACTAATATCACGAAAATTTCTTATTCTTCAAAAAGAACATGCCACACACGTATCGTAATGTTAATCCCTTCATCATAACACAAAAAGAACGATCTGTCGTTTATGTCTCTCTCTCGCTAAAACATTACTCCCGCGGATAAAAACAAACAAAAAAAGAAAAAAAAAACTTAAAAACAGGCGCAATCGTAACACTCGATTTCTTACGCTTTAAGAAATTAATATAACAATGATTTTACATGTACTTGAAAATATCAAGGATCAGTACAATTACTACAGATTTATAATAACGAGGTTGGGAGATCGAATGGTCACTTCCGCATTCCTTTCTCGAAAACCACACGTGGTCTATGAAACTCTCAAAAGCAGATGCACGTATATTTCTCACTATAATTCTTACGCTTTAGAAATTAATATACTGTAACAGTGATTTCACGTGCATTAAATTTTTTCAATTAAAAATCGATACATTCGCGTTCTTAAAATTCAATCTAAGCATAAATACAAATAAATGGAACGCACTTCCAACGCAAATTCTTTACATTACTCAAATTATAACAAAAATGGAGTTTATTACTGCTTATAGCTATTAGTACAAATTATCCATGTTAGTAATGGGTACAGAAATTCTACTTTTATCAACTTATTAAGCGCCACACCCCTTATAAGCGGGTTGGCTGAGTCAAAGCATAACTACAAGATAAAATGGCGGCGTCCACCGACCTCAATTTCTTTTACTAATTGTCCCATTACTCACTGGATACAGATCACAAGTACTTAGCTTATTTTAAGGAGGTGGTCCTGAAAAACTTCATGGCAGAAGGCAAGGAAGGATCGGGTTTTCCTTCTTCTCTTTGAGTAAAATCGTCGAATCGCCGTCTTCTTGGTCGGATCCGGCAACTTATACCTCTTGTAATGGGCATTTTCACTCAATGCTCCGGTCACACTTCGGCTTACTAAGAAATATCTTAGAAATAGTTCCTTCAAAGTTTTATAATATTCTCTATTTGAGCACTCGTCACTTCTCATCCGCAGACCCAAGTATTTCAGGAAGTCGGTCGCGGGAATTATGGACGGACACTCACGGTCTTTTACATTTGCGCCGTCGAGGTATAAAAGTGAATTTTTGACTCGAGGCGTCTTTACAACCAGGGCACAGGGTGGGGGCTGGGCCTGCTGCGTTCCCTGTGTCACCACGGGGTTCGGAGCGGCCGGCTGTTCGTCGATGTTTGAGGCGTCGGTTTCACTGTCGGCGTCGGCTAAGTTCCTTCTCGACGGAGCAGCGTCGGCGCGTGCTTGTAGGCGCCGCACTTGCTCCTCCAGTTCGAGAATTCTCCGGTGCTTGGCCTCGTCACTCATTTCTTGAATTGGGAGATGCCGGATTTCTGCTTTTGCCATTCTCATTTTCTCTGCACGGGTCTGCACTGGCATTCACCTGTCTCTTTGTATGTTTTACAGGCGTGATGATCGTACCGCACTGCCACCACTGACGTGGAGGTTTTTTATTATTATCTCACCGAGCGTCACCACTGTCGTATTGGTTTTGTTTATCCCATCTAATGACACCACTAACGTAGGGCTTTTCCTCCTACGTATATTTACTTATAATTATGGTAGCGTGGTTTGTTAGGTTAAATATTAGTACCTGATGGGTACAAGGTAAGAATGGACAAGCAGTAGTTCCTTTACTTATATTTATTCTAGAGTACAACACATCCGACGCCTCAATGCCCCAATGCCCCCACCCTATGACTATCACAATCTATGATCTATTCGTGCCCCTGGCAAAGGTCTAACTAACTGTCCCTGCCCTGGGTGGCTCTTTAAATACCCCCAGGGGCAGGGCGTGGCTTAACATCCAATTCTCCAATGAAATCAGTGAGATCTAGTCCTAGCTAATCAACGCCAGGTTCAAAGTGGAATCCCTCCTACTTCCGGGGAGGAGTTATTGGGCATCTCTGCAGGGTATGTACCTGCGTACGAAACACAAGTTTATGTTTGTTGTGGTTTAGGAAATGGCTAACTTCCTGTCCTTTCCTGCCCTTCTCGATGCCAGGTCCTAAGTCTCACGGTTCCGGTCATATATTTCCTTGGCACTTTCTACAAACATGGTAATAAAATATCCGTGCCCTCGACCAACCGTTTCCGCTCAAGATCTGTTACAAGTTTCAGATTCTGGCTTCAGCATGGCGGAAGTCATACGACAAGATTGGAATAGTCTCGATCAACACAGTGAGGAGGATACATTTAGGGCTAGATTCCTATCTTGCATACAAGGAAATTCCTTGCAACAACATGTACTGAAACCAACAAGGGTTAGGGGAGAAGATGAATCATCACTGCTCGATTTAGTATTCACAGATAACATTTTGGATATTGGTAAAATTAATTCTGAGCCAATGATTGGAGAGTAGTGATATCGTGGGATTTTCATCTCACTATTTTACACCAATGTTGTGGTGTTATTCTATCTTGATAGCGTGGTTGGTGATAACAGATAAGCATCTTCTTTATATGTGTTTATTTCTAGATTAGCAATTAATTCCTCGAGCTCCAATTCCTACAGTTTCTGTCACGATCAATTCCAGATTCCCGCCCCCAAAGGGGGACTGCTAAGCTGTGGACGTGACGTCTACCCATGACAAGGTTTGATCTCTCACTGACTAGACTCTCTTGTGCTACTCATTGCGGTCGGTGGGTATCGAGCGCATCACTGCCACCTGGCACTCATAGGTATCTTTAATATGCCTTACGACACTGATCACTGTTTGTTGATGACGGAAAATGTTTTTTTACCTAAGAATAGGGGGATCAAGGTGAATAGGGAGAACAATCCACATGGAGTTTACAAAATATTGCAAGTATTACTGGAGGAACATATTTAACAACAAAGCTATGCAGGAGATGTGCAATATATTTGGTGAAGAATATGAGCTGAAAGTTAGCAGGTACATACCAAAGCTAACAGAAGATGAATTATTAAAGCCAATGAATTTTTGGAGAGGAATAGGAGATGAAAGTTAGCAGTTGCATATCTAAACTGCCAAAAGAGGAATTATTAATGCCACTGAAATAGGGTTCAATAATGAGTGTAAACCAGCAAAGGAGTTGGGAGACAAGCAAAAGGAAAGAGGCGGAGAAGGTTTATGTGAGAGATACTATCACGAGATCTGCAAAAAATGCTAAACTTATCCACAGAGAAAAATTCGTTACCAAAAAACAAGCTTTAAAGTTGGAGAGGGCAGATGGAGGTAAAAATGACACAGATGATGAGATTTGAAAAATATGACCAAGGAGTTTCAGCCGGTAGACCATAGGCCAGTATTAGAGAACATCATCTTTTTAACTACAGTGGTATGATGGAATTAGTTGCTCATAAAGCAATGCGGCCTGGTGTTATATCCCCTTCTGTACTTGAATGTGCTGCACCACTATATGTAGCACTATGCACTATATTTGAAAAGTTGCTAA
The DNA here is from genome assembly GCA_037179515.1 of Halocaridina rubra. Lineage (NCBI taxonomy): Eukaryota > Metazoa > Arthropoda > Malacostraca > Decapoda > Atyidae > Halocaridina > Halocaridina rubra. Next base: position 108,357 of record JAXCGZ010020814.1, on the reverse strand, counting down.
TATCTAGGGAGATTCCAAGATGCTGGATACAAGCAAATATGATACCTATCTTCAGAAAAACAAGGAAAGACATGGATCTAATATATAGATCTGTTTCTTTTATGAGCAGATTGCAAATTTATGTAGAAACTACTGAGTAAATTCATATCACGTAACTTGGAGTCCTTCAACTTTGTGTCAGTGAGACAACATGGCTTCAAAGAAGACTGATCTGCAGGAACTAATTCACTAGAATTTTATGATGAGGTAGGCCTAATCTTACAAGAGCGAGAGGACTGGACAAATTGCAAGTTTTTGGATTTTCAGAAGGCATTTGATACCGTGTCCGGACAATTTGCCGTAAGACAATTCGCTGTTAGACAAATATTCCACCGCAAGGACATTTATAGGTTAGGTTAGGCTAGGTTAGGTTAGGTTATTATGGCAATTTGTCTAACGGCGAGTTGTCCTTACTGCGAATTGTCCTAGAACCATTTGATACGGTCCTAAATGGGAGAGTTATCAAGAATCTGCAAGTAATGTTACGAATAGGTGAAAAAGTTTTGAAGTGGCTTAGAGCTTATCTTGAAGGATGGCAACTGAGGGTCAGAATAGGACATAATGTGTGTGACTGGAGAAGGTTAGATGTGAGGTTCCACAGGGATCAGTATTAGAGTCATTATTATTTCTTATATACGCCAGAGTCTACAAATGCATTTCTAATTATATTTACAATGAAAAGAATGTGAAGGAAGTGAAAGACAAGAAATGTGGTAGAGAACTTCAGGAGGACCTTAATAATATGAATGAATAGCCAAACAAGTATATAATTATATTCAGTACTACAAAATATGAAGCAATGAGAATGTGTAAGAGTT